>PVJO010005660.1:0-95839 GCA_004026905.1 Hystrix cristata | reverse complement strand
ACCAGTCTGCATTCCCACCAACAGTGCAGGAGGGTTCCTTTTTCCCCGCAGCCCCGCCAGCACTTGTTATTGGTTGATTTCTTGATAATAGCTATTCTTTCTGGAGTGAGATGATATCTTAGTGTTGTTTTGATCTGCATCTCTCGAATGACCAATGATGTTGAACATTTTTTCATATATTTATTTGCCATTTTTATTTTGAAGAAATTAATTTTAAGGAACAACAGAGATTACGAGTAGGCAAACTTGTTGGGGAATAAGAATAGCTCCTGAGAGACAGGAGGAGTCCTGAATGAATTAAGAAAATTTATATGTCTGTCTCCAAAGGCACACACATGTGTAAGTAGGTTGGAACACTGTTATTGGTAATTGCTGCATTTTCCTTGCCAAATCATACAAGTGCACGTAATAACTGATACATGTGGGGTTTATTGGGGGGGGTGCTGGGGATCAAAAGCAGGGCCTTGTGCTTACAAGGCAAGCACTCACTGAACTAAATCTCCAGCCCATACATGTGGGTTTTTATTCCACTGTGTGTGTGGCAGGTGCAGGAGGCAGATTGTATGCACTCCCTCCCCTTCACAGCCTTCTGTTATCTATGCAGTCTGTCTTCAGGCCCCCTGCAACTGAGTCATGAAAAACTCCCTAAAAATCGCACAATAATGCTATATAAGTTTATGATGTGGGACTGCATTTCTAGCTGTGCATGCCTGCATGCAGCCCTTGGGCCACAGGCTGGACAGAGCTGCTTTACACTATGAAATGCTGTCACATGCATTGAGTGCTCCCTGTCCCAAGAAGTCCAATAAAGGTGAAGCAGCTGAATAGATTTGCTTTCACTCAATCAAAAGCAGAGAGATGTATAATCATTTGTGTAATCTCTAGTGGTCCAAAGTGACCAGAGGAAAAAAAGGGCAATATGCTGAGCTTTTCAGAAAGCTAGTTTGTTTTGTTTGTTCACTGGGTCCTTGTTATCAAACTCAGAAGTCTCTGAAAACCAAGGCTCTAGGTTTGGTACCAAAAGTAATTTGGCAGGAAACTGTGACCTGAACTGACATATGGTAATTTATAGCTTTTACGTATTCCACTTAAATATTCATATGGTTCACTGCAGACATTTTACATTGTCTTATTGTTATATGCACTGTACTACCTTTCAATAATACAAATAATTAAATAACTTTCAAATCCAAAAGACATCTGGCCTCCAGGGTTTCATAAGGAAGTGTGGATTAGGTGTACTGGTACATTAAATGTATCCTATTTTTAAGGAGATATTATGCCCCCCACCCCCCAACTGGGGTTTGAAGGTAGGCAAGTGCTCTACCACCCAGCTACATCCCTGGCCTTTTTTAAAATTTTGAGACCGGGTCTCATGAAATTGCCCAAGCTGGCCAGGCCAATGTACTGGCACATCCTTTGTAATCCCAGGTACTTGGGAAGCTGGCCTAGGCAGTTCAGTGAGACCCAGTTCGAAAATTAAAAAGGAAGGGGGGGCACTGAGGATGTAGCTTGGCACTCCCTGGGCTCAATCCCTCACAACGGAGAAAAATTAGTTTTCTTTTTTAATTAGAAATCTAGGGGAAAATAAAGAAATCTTGGGGTTGGGGATTTAGCTCAGGTGGTAGAGTACTTGCTTAGCAAGTAAGGCCCTGAGTTCAATCCCCAATACCTGCCCCCCTAAAATAAGTCTTGGTAAAATCGTAAGTTTGGTAATCTTGAATCTAGTTTCAAAATTCTTTGAACATTTTCTTGATCTGTGAAGTCCAACTCCAGCATAAGGCACTTCTGGTGCTTTATAAATCTAGGATTTATTAGGACATAGGTTGCCAGCTGGTTGCCCTAATGGCCAATCTGGGTCTCAGGCATGTTTGTCTCACAGGGCACTCTCCCTCTTCACTCTGGTAATTGAATAGAAAGCCCAGTTTCTTGTTTCTCTTGCAAACTCAGAAGACGCTGGCAACAGTTTCACATGACATAACAATCAGCCAGAGTTCCCTTTCCTTTCCCACTGACCCCTCTGCTGACCTGAACACCCAATTTGTTCCACTCCTCTGAACATAGGACTAGAAGAGACTGCCTGTCCCAGGTTAGGACAGCTGACTGTCAGTGTGCTACAGAACGGCGCCCTTGCCAATGCCTCCATACAAAACTGGGAAACAGTTCTGCAGCACAAAGAGGGAAGGCGAGGAGGCCAAAAGCAACTTGTTCAACTCAGTGGGCTCCTTAGCTGATGACACAAAATAACTCGCTTGATTAGTAGTTTTCCTCTCCATTTAACAGAATCCTGTCAAAGCTGCAATTATCAGGAACACTGTCACAGCCTGGCTGAGGACCAGCTCCCTAGAGCCCGTGTATGACATGATCCACTGTCCACAAGGACGACAGTATTCATTTTTTTTTTCCTGGTGCTGGATATCAGGGCCTTGCGCTAGCTAGCCAAGTGCTCTTCCAGGGAGCTAAGTCCCCAACCCCTAGATGGCAGTATTCAGAAGAAAAAGTTTCAAAGGACAGTGTCTATATAATTCAAAGATCTGTAAGAAAACAGCATGATAAAAGGTAAAATAAAGACAGTAAGTTTCAGTTACTCAGCTTGGTTCTGTTAAAGCTGATATCCCATTCCTATCTGTCCTTCACCACTGTAAATTTCATTTTCCTTCCACCACCATTCCACAAGCAAATACAGTAGGCTGGTAATTGTATCATCACTAGTTATACTTTCCCTAATGAAGTACAGTGGCTTTCCTTTCTCATTCAATATTGTTTCAGCTCCATTGGGGTTAATGCCTATTCATCTAATTCATTAATATGAACTCATTGTATAGTGCCCTATCACATAGCCACACACCGTGATGCATGTTTTTCTATAGATGGACACTTAGGTTTTGCTCTAACAAAGAATACCTTTGTGGCCAGGCGTTGTGGTGCATGCCTATAATCCCAGTACTCCAGTGAGGCTGAGGCAGGAGGATTGCTGAGTTCAAGGCCAGCCAGTGCTACATACAGAAACCCATCTCAAAAAAAAAAAAAAATCAAAAGCCAAAAAACTCACTACATAGTCCATTGTGACCTTGAATTCGTGGTGATCTTCCTGCCTCAGCCTCCCAACTGTTGGGATTACAAGTGTGTGTAACCACTAATGGTTCAAATTATTTTTGTTCTTGTTGTTTTGAGGAAGGGCTCACTATGCAGTTCAGGCTGTCCTTGAACTGGAGGCAATCCTCCTGCCTCAGCCTCCCAAGTGCTGGGATTACAGGCATGCACCACCACGCTTGGCTACTGGCCCAAATGTATGATGGGATAAATAAATACACAAACAATTAAAATAAAGAAAAACGCTACCATGTTATTTCACAGAAAAGTACCAATCTGTGAAATGAAGTCTGGCTAGTTCAAGAGGTGAAGCAGCAACAATGAAGTGAGGAATAGCTGCCTACAGCAGGAGCACAAGGAACAAAAGCTCCTCTACTTGATTCCCCCACCTTCCCCTAACCCCTTTAGACTTTATTCATAATGTTCCAGCCTTTTTCACAAGTCTTGCAGGATTTATTTCAGTGTTCTTGCATCACAGGGCAACGAATCATATATCCTAAAATCTGAGCCAAAACATGCTTAATCTACTGCACGAGCAGCACTACAAAGACCAACAATGAGATTTAGCAGCTGGGTATGGTGGCGCACACCTGTAATCCCAGCACCCCAGGGGCTGAGGCAGGAGGATTGCAGCAAGTTTGACATCAGCCTGGGCTACACAGCGAGCTCAAGGCCAGCCTGAACTGCATCTCAAGACCCTGTCTCCAAAAAAAAAAAAAAAAAAAAAAAAAAAAAAAAAAAAAAAGATATGGCAAACACATGCCTCCATGTGCCCAGAGCTTTATCCATCAATCCATGCCCCAGGCACCAAGAGCAGGCTCCCTTCCAAGGCAGTCTGGCTAAACATTTCCCCCATCTCAAAAAACAAAACAAAACAAAAAACCCCAACAAAGAAAAACGAAAAAAAGCTTCATTAGTTATCTATTGCTTGAAAGGTACAGATCAACCACTTAACAAGGCAAAACTCTAGGACGGTGTAGCAAGCCACAGCAAGCTGTTTGTATCACTGAAAGCTCTAAAAGGTTCACCTTCATTGGTACACACAAAACCTTAAAAGTACTTTCCAATCACAATGCCTTTAGCCAAGTACTTCAAGAGAAACCAGTCCTAATCCCCAGGCCATCTAGAAGAGCTGCTCACCTGTAGTTCCACAGTCAGATGTTCCTGCCTGGGACAACTAGGCGGACACGCCTCCTCTACAGTTCCACAGGCTCCTGCCTTCTTTTTAACTGTCTTGTATTGTCAGGGTCCTTACCTGTATTTCCCTCACACATTAAAAGCTCCACAAAGATAGGGACTAAGTATCGCCAGGATCTGGAACAGTGTCTTATATAAGACATCCACAAAATATCTGTTAAATGAATGAGTACAAGGCCACTAAAAGCCAGAGACACAATGTGGAGTAGCAGAAAGAAATGAACATTTTGGTTCCCAACTTTCTTTTTTTGTTGTTGTTGTTTGTTTTTGTTTTGGTGCTGGTGACTGAACTCAGGGCCTTGTGCTTGTAAGGCAAGCACTCTAACCACTGAGCTAAACCCCCAGCCCTGGTTCCCAACTTTCTATGATTATGATTCCATGTTGAAAGCTTTGAATCTTTTCCCAAACAAGCAGAAAGGTAAGAATGGATCCCTCTAGCATTATAATTCCATGTACACATGCAGAAAGCATGTTTCAAATTGTAAGACTGATGGTTGAATGACAATTAAAATTCATAAATACAAATGGACGTTAGCCCCCCCCCTTTTTGACGTTAGCCCCTTTAAAAACATGTACAGTTCTTTGTGTTTTTTTTTTTCCATGTACAGTTCTTTGGCAAGTTAATTATTCATTCAACTACAGAAACCAGTTTGGAATCATTTTTGTTTCTAGTTTAAAGCAAATCCAAAAAGTTTTAAAAAAAATTACAAAAGTTAAGATGGGCACAATGGTGCCCACCTATGATTCCAGCATTTTGGCAGGATGAGACAGGAGGATTGCAAGTTTGAGTACCCTCTGGGCAACTCAGTGAGAACCTGTCTCAAAATAAATAATTCAAAGGGGGTTGGGGATGTAACTCAATGCAAAGGCCCTGGGTTCCAGCCTCAGTTACCCCTCCCACCTCATTCACAAACACAACATATATTGACTATAAAAATAAATCAGAAGTCATAAAGGGGAAGGGAATTTATACACAATCAACAATATTGCCTGGCTATGTATAAATTTTTTCAAGTTCTTCTGTTATGAACATATCCCATGTGTCTATGATATTTTTGCCTTTATAAAACCAGGGTTACTCTGCACTGGTAATCTTTCTTTTACTTAATAGTACGAATTATCTTTCCACTATTTTTTTTTTTTCAGACAGGGTCTTGCTATATAGCCCAGGCTGGCCTCAAATTTGCAGCAATCCTCCTGCCTCAGCCTCCTGAGTACTTTTGAATTAAAGATAGGTGCGCCACCACACCAGCTACACACATGCTCTCAAGCACAGAAATCTGTAGGGTACCAAAACATTAATTTATTTAACTAATGATTTACTGCTGGGTATTTAGGTTATTTATCTATTACTCTTAGAAAAATTCTGCCCCAAATATCCCAGTAGTTAAATTTTGTGCACATACTTTTGTTCACAAAATAAATTTCCAGAAGTGACATTTTTGAGCAAGGCTGCATCTTCAACTCAGTCAATTTATATGTAGATTTTTTTTTCTTTAGTAGTTGACTTCCATTCTGTTGGTAGTAGATACACAGACACTTTGAAGAAGCCCAAAACAACTTGGGGTCAAGTCTGGGGACTAAAGTGAGAGATCAAACTATGTGAAACTATTTTTGATTGAAAGCTTCTGACTATACACTAATGGAACTGGTTTTCGCATGTGACTCAAAGCTGCTCAAGGTGGTTCTGAAAGACTTTTACAACAGGAATTCTAAAACTGTTATGGGCGATTGGTTTATCACCAAAGTATGTTATGTCTCAAAGAGACGACTATGAAAAGGACAGACAGCTAGGTGATGATACTTTCTTAGGATTTGTAATTTTAGTCAAATGCCAATCGCATACATAGGCATTCTGAACAGGTGAGTCAATCAATTCACTTAAAATAGATACGCCGGGTCCACCTAAATCTTTAATATTTGAAACAATTTTTTAATATGATAGTCTCATAAACAATTATTTATTACTTGAATGCTACTTCATATACATTACCTTTTAAATTTTTACATGACTATCACAAATGTATTACTCTCTGTACTTTGTAGATGGGGAAATGGAGATGCAGAAAAGTGATTAGCCTGAGGTAACAAAGTCAGTAAAAGTCAGAGCCAAGAAACCAATAAAGATCTGTTTAACTAACTTTCTTTATTTTTTTTTGACAGGGTCTTGCTATGTAGTCCAGGATGGCCTTGTGGGATTACAGGCATGTGCCACCACTCCTGGTTAGACCTGTTTAATTTTCTTTTTTTTTTAGATCTGTTTAACTATCATGTTTTCAATTCTGACCCTGTCATGTAACACCTTTGGGGGATGGAGATATACGCACTAGGGATTGAAACCAGGGCCTTTGCACTGAGCTATACTCCCAGCCCTTTTTATTATTTTTAATTTTAATAAATTTTTTTTTTTTTTTTTTTTTGGTGCTGGGAATTGAACTCAGGGCCTTGAGTTTGCTAGGCAAGCACTCTGACCATTGAGCTAAATCCCCAGCCTCTAAAAATTGTTTATTTTTGAGACAGGGTCTGGATAAATTGCTAAATTACCCATGCTGGGATGTGATCCTCTAGCCTCAGCTTCCTGGAGTGCTAGGATTAAAGGTGTGAGTCACCATGCCCAGCTTCTGTTGAATAATTTTTAAAAGTACCATTATAGGATCATTCAATTCTTAACTGCTGTGCTTTGTATTTCTTAATGACTACCACTACAAGACAATAATCTTACTTTTGATTTAATGTGGAAGCAAACGGAACAAAACTGGAGATATTGCCTATGAATAGACTCATTTATATTCTTGAGAAGAAAATGGAAGTAACTGTAAAAACCCATTTATTCGATTTGAATAAAGTAAATATTGATACTAGACCTTATATTTAATGAGTCTTGTCTGTCAAGTAAGTCACATTTTAACAATAACCATATTAAAAGAGGGAAAAATTAGAGCAGTAAGTTAAATAAAAAGCCAATAAAACCTGGAGGAAACAGTTCTGTGTTTTCTTTTAAACACTGAAGAACACCAAACATATGTTATGTTGCATAAAGAGCCACTTCAAGGAAAGACTATTAACAAGTGAATAGTAGAGTCAGCATTAAGAATGTCAATGATATCCAACTCAAACATGCATAGGGAGAGTAAAGTTATTTTATTAAATCATGCACATCACTTGTGTTAGTGCAAATAGTTTAATCTGTACTCCAGAAATTCTAATGTACTTTATATCTTTACAAAATAGATTTCAAACAATTATTTACTTTAAAAAATGTAATTCTGAAGTTAAGCATTTCAGAACAATATTTGCAATAACCTATATACAAGAGGTACTGGGTACCACTGGCATATTAGCATTCTGTGGTGGAGTGGCTTCCTGCAACAGAAAATAATGAACTATATGACAGTATTTTCTACAAGTCATTTGTGAATAATTCCTCCATAAATCTAGTGATCCTCCCAACAGCAATCCCAAATAGCTTAAAATATAACTTTAGAATATAAACAATGACTGCCAAACATTACAAGGCAAATTATACCCTAAACTCTTATTTCAATATTTGGCTAGACCTGTGTACTTCCACAGAACATTCAAGCCAATTCACTGTTATTCCCTCCCAGTCTTTACCGACTGAAGAATTTAACTATGTGATACTTTAGGATAGTCCATGACTAAATAAACTTTATTGACATAACTATGGTGCTGCACAAAACCATAGCTAAACTTTCACTTCTGTGTTTTAAATTGATAACATCAAGCAGTGTTTAGGTGCTTCATTGTGCATGGAACACGATAAATCTTGGGAATAGTGCTTCTAATTAACATAAAGTCCCAATTAACCACAATAAAAAGAAAATAACCATTTGTATACCCAACCAGGAAATCTGTTGGTAAATAACAGCTCATCTTGAACATGAATTCTCTGACACATCATAACCAAATTAAGTCAATAAAAGCTTATCTAAAGAGATATAATTCTTTCTTCAGTTAAACATGCTTGGAGGAACAGATGACAGAAAAAAAATCATGCTTCCTAAAATGCTGTATATGAGAAAGTAACGTGGCTTTTAAAGAAAATATCTCTTTAAATACATGAGGTTTAATAAATTACATTCCAATTGACTTAACAGTTTGGTTGACTGCATTGAAATTGTGTAATTACTGTGTTTTTGCTCCCAGAAATACTTCAGTTTGCTCAAGAAAATACACACTCTCATGGAAAGTTTTTCAAAGTTGATGTCCTCCACATCTTCAAGTCACATTAAGGCTGAACAAGCGTGCACATATTCCCCAAATTATCACTATAACAGAATATTTTCCAAATGTATTTTTCTTTAAAAAAAAAAAAAAATCCACACAAATAGTTGTTTCTAACTCTTGTTCCCAATAGCTCAGTGGTTTTTTAACAAGTAAAAATGGCGTTAATATGTAAAAAAAATATATATATATATGTGCATATATTTCAAACTAATAGGCACTGAGCACACAGGGCCTTTTTTCCCATGTATGTATCGGTTGTTTGGTTTGGGTAGTTATCCAATCAGAAAAACAAATTATCTGGCCATCAGAATTCAGAGTAAAATACCATAAATTTAATGGTATAAATAATTTGGTGTACCAAGAAGCCTACTTTAGGCCACCATAATATTCAGAATCTCAACATACTAGTTTAAAAATTACATGAAAAGTTGCAAGCAAATTATTGCTTACAGTAGAATAGTCACAATTTTATATTCTATGGACAGATACATTTTTATATAATTTAAAGCAATGACCCTACATCTGTGTTCTTGCACTTCTGCTGTTTTAAGAGGTAAAAAGGAAGAAAATGGTTCTGTTTGTCCCCAGCATGAGTGTGATGCCAGCTTCTAGAGGGAGGATGGTGTACGGACTCAAGAAACGCTCTCACGGAGAAGCTCTGGCCAGACCTGGCACATACAGCACAATGGCTGTCACCGCGACCAGGGCAGCCAACATGGGCATCCAGGGCCAGGGTTTCTGTGTGGAAAGAAACCAAGAGTCAATATCACATTGTCCTCTCTTTTTATACCTATTAGCCCCTTGGTTCCAGAGAGTCCTGAATACTTAACAGAACATTGTAACAATCCTGTCTGTGCATTGTAAGAATGAAGTGTAAAAAGGGGAAAAAAAAAAAGTAAAGAGAGAAAGAGAAAGAGGGAGAGAGAGTGCATGTAACAGGAAAGCTGTAATAGGATCATTATAATACATCCCAGGAAAGCCCTGGGCTGTTATCAGCTTTGCATAGTTGAAACCTAGTATGGCTTTTTTCTTCTTTTTTATTCGACAGTGCCAGGAATGGGACCCAGGGCCTGTGTGCACTAGGCAAGCGCTCTATCACTGAGTTATAGCCCCAGCTTCCTATTGGTGACTTCTAAAACCTCTCTGAGCTCTGCCACTTTATTTGCTCTGGTATCCATATACAGATTCCAATGTAATTGATGTATATATAACTGATGTCTGTAGTATGCTTCTCCCTGAAATGTTTATTTCTTGATGAAAACAGACTAATGTGTTGGAATAATTTTATACAGGGGCTGGTGGCTAATGTGACAGAAAGAAAATGGGCTAGGCTTTTATCCTCTAATTTGAGACAAAACCAGATGAGGTTCAAGTGCCATTAGGGATCTTACTCATCTAATATTTCTTTTCTTTTTGAGATAGGTCTCACTATGTAATTCAGGCTGGCTCTGAACTCACTATGTAGCCCATGCTGGCCTCAAACTCACACCAATCCTTCTGCCTCAGGCTCCAAGTACTGGGATTACAGGTGTGTGCCACCACACCCAGCTCAGTTTGTCTGATAATTCTAATAAAGACCTTGCCCAATGTAATAAAGCTATGTCGTCTTTTCTTTTTCTTTCTTTTTGGTGCTGGGGATTGAATTTAGGGTCTTGTGCTTGCTAGGCAAGCACTCTAACCACTGAGCTAAATCCTCTTTTCTTTTTAAAAATTTAAAAATTTTTGTGGTACTGAGATTGAACCCATTAAGTAGTGCCCATTAAGGCTGGATATCATTAAGATGGACTCAAACCTGCAATCCTCCCAGAAAGTTGAAATTACAGGCCTACACTACGATGCCTGGCTCTTATCATTTTTTCATAAGCTTTTCTAATCCATATACCAATTAGAGGCAAGCATGGATGGGCTATTCTGTTAAGTTTCAGAGGGCTTTATAATCTTAATTTGCTTTGGCTGGTATCTTTATTGAGAGTCTTATTGAGAAAATTGTTTCTCAAAGAAATATTCTGATCTGCAGATTAGGGTTTAGGAAGATATGGGAAAGCATTTATATTGCCACAAATAAATTCATATTGCAGTTGAGATTGTGTGGCAATGGTTCTTTATGCTAATCTCATTCTCTTTCATTTTAATAGCCACAGTGCAAATAGACAAAAGTTTGAAACAAAGAAACTCTACACTAAGGAAGGCAGGAGGGAAGAGAAGGGGAGGAAAGTTGGCTGAAAACTTCAAAGAGACAAACTCTTCATTCCTCATTCAAATCTGATTAAAACACAGAATTGGGATGGGGTACTTATATTGCAGAAATTCACTGCTTACTCCAGTTTGCTAGAGATAAAGACACAGTTAAAGGAGGTATATTAACAGCTGGTTAGGTTGGAATTAATTCATGGTTAGCATTACTACAAAGGAAACAAGACAAAACATTATGTGATTAGTTGACTATTCATTCACTGGTATGACACAAATACATGGCATACTAAATGAAGGGTTTGCTTCAGGTAACAAAATACCCATGTGGTTTTGCCATGCACTATATTACAAATATGGCACAAACAGGTGACGGGGACAAACAGACAAGGACTCAACAGTAGTGCTTGTACCTTTCTCTACCACAATGGACCGAAACACCAAAACAGGAAAGCCAGGAATAGGCCGATGAATACGGCTGGGACGGGTTGTAATATGGAAGGCTAAAGAAGGGAAGGGATATTAAAATCATTTTATGCTATGAAAAAAAATCAGGTAAAATGATTTAGACCCCAGGTGGGTGGGAGGCAGGAAAGGAAAACTGAGGTAAGAGAAGTATACCACCCAGGTTTCTCATTAATTCATACATTTTAAAGACATCTAGCACAATCCAGAACAATGGACTGTGGTTTGCAAACCTTTTTTTTTAGACAGGGTCTTGCTACATAGTTCAGGCTGGCCTGGAACTCTCAGTGATCCTCTTGCCTCAGCCTCCTCAGTGCTGGGATTACAGGCATGTGCCACCACACCTGGCCTGACCACTTTTTTTTAATGTATGTATGTATGTATCTATTTATGGGGTGCTGGGGATTGAACTCAGGGCCTTGCACTTACTAGGCAAGTACTCTACCACTGAGCTAAATCCCCAAACCCTGACTACTTTAAAAAGAACAGCCAGAGGCAACAGTCAATGTGGGTCTCCCTAATACCCTAATGAAAAAGCACATTGAGGCAGTACTATAAAAACACTTCACCAAGTGATACTCTGCTTGACAGTACATCATTTTGTATCTGAAATCCACTGTTTGTAATATATCTCCTCTTAGCAATGTCTAAAGTTTATTTTATCCTTCCATCAAAAAGCTTTTTCTCAACTAAAACTATGCTGTTTATGAGATGTTACTGTTTTCAAGCTTAAAATTAAGTGCTCTGTGGAAAAAAAATGCTCTGTGATGATGCATCTTCTTTTTTGTTTGTTTTGGTTTTTTGATGATGCATACTTCTTACAGCAGGTGAGAGATGATAACGTATAATAAACACCTGGTATAGAAAGACAGGCAACTGGGGCTGGGGATTTAGCTCATGTGGTAGAACACTTGCCTAGCAACCGCAAGGCCCTGAGTTCAATCCCCAGCACCAAAAAAAAAAAAAAAAGAGAGCCAACTGATTCTTGGGGCTTTCAATTATGATACCAGAATATAACTCATTTTTTTTAAATGAGAAGAGGATTATGTAGAACCATAAATCTGATACCACAAAAATGAGGTTTATCATTTTTTTGTCAAGGTTTTTTTTTTGTGTGTGTTTTTTTAATCAAGGTTTATCGTTTTTTTACAACTATAAATAATAACAGCATAATTACTTTTGAAAGGTTCCAAGTATACAGAGGAGGGGGGTGTCCATTCTGATTATGCTAGATGTCTTCATAAATTAATTTAGCAGGAGGTGAACTGAAATTTCACAATTAGAAGGATATGAATTAGCCGGGCATGGTGGCGTGTGCCTGTAATCCCAGCACTTGGGAGGCAGAGGAAGGAGGATTGCTGCAAGTTTGAGGCCAGCCTGAACTACATAGTGAGACCCTGTCTCAAAAAAAAAAAAAGGATATGAATTAACACAAAAACAGTCAGCAAACCATTATGACCTGATTTTAGAATTCTATAAAGAACATTTTTAAAAAAATGCAATAAATTTTTGCTTAGCACAATGCTTTCACATTCAATTCATTAACTGCTAAGTCTTCTTTTAACCTAAGTATTAATCCTTTACTGTCTAAAATCTAAGACTCTGTTTTTTTTCTTGTTTTTTTTTGTTTTTTGTTTTGTTCTTGTTGTTTTTGGTTTTTTTTTGAGACAGGATCTTTCACTATGTAGCTCAGGCTGGCCTCGAACTTGCAGTGATCCTCCTGCCTCAGCCTACCGAGTGCTGGTACTATAGCTGTCTGCCACCACACCCAGCTAAAATCTAAGCCTTTTTTAAACGAAGAACAGCTGGATACAATTCATGAGCATTCTGTGTACAACTGCATAACTGGATGGCCATGCAACGTTACTCTTTACTAATTGTGCTGCAAGTTAAGCAGAGTGCCTGTCTCCACATGAAGAATGTGAATGTGGCTCATGTCCAATGCAGTGTCCATGCAGTGACAGAGTTTGAAATAAGTCAGAGCACAACCACACTGAACATCCATCAGTTAGGTCCCACAAAGGTAATGATCACCGAAACGTACAACACAACATTTATTTAGTATAACATCTTTTTAAAAGATTTTTCTAGTAAATGAAAAACAAATATTATCAAAATTTATACCAAAATATTCCCCCACCTCTGTCTATGTCATGCACACACAAACACATAGGCACGTGCATGTACATCTGCTCAGAAATCCCTATAATAACTCACCAAGTATATCCTGATACTTTTTTGGGGGTGGGTGCTGGGGACAGAACTCAGGGCCTTGCACTTGCTAGGCAAGCATTCTACCACTGAGCTAAATCCCCAGCCCCTCTAATATTTATAAGATGCCAAAGAACTCTACTTTTTTTTTGCGGGATGGGTGCTGGCTATTTTACTCAGGGCCTCGTGCTTGCTAGGCAAGAGCTCTAACCATTGAGCTAAATCCCCAGCTCTAAGATGCCAAAGAGAAACAGCTTTTTAGGAGGGTACATTAGTGAGATTATGAGTATAAAATGAAAACCACACCAAATGTCCCATTTTTGATACAATCAAATGCTAAAGATCAATATGTACTTCTTCCTCCAGGCAGTCCTTAGGCTCTTCTAGGGGTACAAGTTAAATGGCCAAATTCTTAATTATCTGACAGCACAAATGATTGCATCACAGGAATTTTATAATGAAAAGCATATTTCATCTGTATCTCAGGCCATTAGTTTCCCAAATCAGTAATAAAGTCTGCTGAAAATCAATCTCTAGTCTTTCACCTTCCTCTCAATCAAAACTAAGCCATCTGGCAAAGACTTACATTATTTCCTTTCTCTCGGAGCAGCTTCAGGTTGTCTTTACATTGTTTGAGCTGATCTGTGATTGATTGCTTTTCCTGCTCAGTCATTTCAAACTTCAACTTCAGTTCTGAGAGTACAGTCTGTGTCTTTTCATACTAAAGGCAAAGAAAAAAGAGTGTGCAGACTTGACTTAAAATGGGTATGAAGTTATAGTTTTAGTCAGGTTTATATACCAGGCCCTATTTAGTCACCTTCAACACCAAAGTCAAGCCTTTTTGTTTTCTTTTTTTCTTTTCTTTTTCTTTTCTTTTGGAGACAGGGTCTCACTATGTAGTTCAGGCTGGCCTTGAACTCACTATGTAGTCTAGGCTGGCCTCAAACTCACAGTGATCCTCCTGCCTCAGCCTCCCAAGTGCTGGGATTACAGCTGTGTGCTACCACACCATGCCAGCCTTTTTGTTTTAAGAAGGATGAGAATCATTTGTACTCAAAGTCAAGTCTTTAATGTGGACTTGATTCCATATAACAATTTTCTGGCACTGGAATTAAAACAAAAATGAACAGAAGGCACCATTTTGTCTTCTGTTTCTAATATAAAGGGTCACTTTTTCCACCAGGCAAGTTATGGGAAAAAAAGGGGAAATTTCAAGCAGAGCAAAAGAATAGCAGGTGAAGGACATTTCATAGCTTAATTAAATGGCAAAGTTAGGAAACCTGAGTTTATATGCTGGTAAGTAAGCAATGTTGGCCAAATTATTTTATTCTTGAAATAAGAAGTATTAACTTCTAATAGGTCTCAATTTACCCAGCATCAGAGGGTATTAAAATGTTCTGAATAAGTAAATTTTTTTTTTTTTTTTTGGTGCTGGGGATCAAACTCAGGGCCCTATGCTTGCTGGGCAAGCACTTTAACCACTGAGCTAAACCCCCAACTGAATAAGGAAATTTTCTAGGCGAATGAAGCAAAGAACTGTATTTAAAGCACCCACTACCAGGATTGAGAAATTTCTCTCCCTTTAAAATCTATTCTACTCAAACCCTATCAGTATTTTTTTTTCTGTGTATTTATCAAAAATAATTTTTAAAAATCTGTTTCAGAGAGGAATTTTTTCTGTACAGAAAGATGCCGTTTTCTTCTCCAGAAAACATTTCAGACACTTATAATCTCTGTCTCGCTCTCTTTATGTAGGTACATAACAGTGATGGTGAACTTTTTCGTGCTTTCAATGATACAAACAGCCCGCCGAGGTACACGCGCCGTACGTTTGCCACAACTGCTATATAACGTTGACTTTCAAACTACCTTGAACACAGGTGAGACCAATGTGACACACAGTGAGGTTTGCTCCTCCTTTAAATGTCCCTATGAAGCTGGAATTCTAGATGGGTTCCACTGCTGGATAGCCTATCTCGCATGAAAGCTGGGCTCCCAAAGAACACAGACAGTTTTGTTGCTGGGCATACCTCTGTCTCTGTTTCTGCTACCCAGCTCTGCCATCTCTGAATGTTTCAGAGGAAGACAGATAAGGACAGAATGTAAAGTAAATATACAGTGCGTGTAAGAAACAGAAAGGCTCTTCCTCCTTCTTGTATATGGCTTATGAGGCTGGAAAGTTTCCAGTTCTCTTCTATGTTCTAAAATTCCTCAACAAAGGATACCTTCAAATAAATAGTTACTCACTGACTGACCACAGTACTGGGGATTGAACCTGGGGCCTCAGGCAGGCTAGTGCTTTACCACTGAGATACGTCTCAGTCCTGTTTTATTTTTGGTATTTTGAGACAGGGTCTCACTATGTAGTTCAGGCTGGCCTTGAACTCACTATGTAGCCCAGGCTGGCTTTGAACTCACAGCGATCCTCCTGCCTCAGCCACCTGAGTGCTGGGATGATAGGTGTGCACCACCACACTTGGCTTCTTTCATTTTTTTGAGACAAGGTCTGGTTGAGCTGGGCTTGATCTTGAAATTCCTCTGCCTCAGCCTCCCAAGTAAGTAGCTGGGATTAAGAGTGTGTGCCTCCACACTTAGCCCAAAGGACACCTTTATAATTGAGCTTCTGAGAAATGCAAATACTTTGGAGTGAGTAGGAGTGCATCATTATGCTTGATGGAGATAAAGAAGAATAAAAATATATAAAAACATTAGGGGAGAAAGGGGGAAAGGGAGGGTTTAAGGTCAATACTGAGGTCTCCATAAAGTGGGGGAGAAGGATATGAAAGAAACTCCTTGTTACCTAACAACGTTCCCAGAACAAGCCTATGTAGTATACCAAAGAATGAACTAAGGAATAAAATTCATGGGCTTTATGACAATACTTTTTCAGTTGATGTGAGGGTCGATGTACTTCTTTAAGAAAGTAGAAGGTTACTGGTAGGTTGCCAAGCAGTGAGTATACCAAGACTACTTTCTGCACCTCAGAACATAATCAATTCTCAATAATCTCTAAATGGATTCTTAAAGGTGACTAACAAAAAATAAGGAAAAAAGTGCTTTGTTGACCAAAATTTTCTCTTACTTTCCTTTTCCACCATTCTAATATACAGACTGCCCTTTATCCAAGGTACTTGACCATTTCTCCATTCCAGGAGTTGTGAAGTAGAGCCACAAGAAGGCAGCTCATCAGGAAGATTCCTGCTGCTCACCCCAGCATGGGAATGGGTGGGGAGGACTCTGGCCCCACAGCAAGATGGTGAAGCCAAATAACTTTGAATCAGTCTTTGCAGGGTCAACTCGTGGGCTCAATGTTAAATGAGCCCTTAAATTACAGGTATTTCTACTAATTAAATATATAGATGCTTTCAAAATCAAATATAGGGCTGGGGATTTAGCTCAGTGGTTAGAGTGCTTGTCTAGCAAGCACAAGGACCTGAGTTTGATCCCCAGCACTAAAAAAAAAAAACAAAAAAAAAACCCCAAATATAATGATGATACAACCATTATTTTCTCTTAATACCAAAGATTAATATGTAGTTTTCTCATACTTTGTGAAATATTCATATAAGAGCTGCCACATGTATAAAATTTAATTAGTGGAACAAAGGTTATCTTTTGTAGTTTTAATTTCACACCTTGCTTGGATAGCATTTTTGCAACATCTTTCTTTCTAACTCTGAGGTGAGAAACAAGCTCAGTCCTGAAAGAGGGAGATTATCACTTGATATTACGAACACCTTTGTTATTTCTTCACAAAAATAATCATATCTGGGCTTGTAATAGTCTGTTCGTGCTTGGCTTATAATAGTTTAGCCTGTTAGTGTTGAAGTACATCATGACACTGCATATTAAGATGGTTCTATGAGAGAAAGAAGAATAAAGAGGAAATATTGAAAGGGAATAAATGTACATTAATAAAAGAAAATAAATCATCTGCAGTGGATTACACAAATAAAAACCTCATTAAAGAATATTTTAGTTACAGACTAGTATCTAGTAAGCTGACACGGGGACAAACGGAAAGAGTAATTGCACATTTTACAAAGGAATATGATGACTACATATCATTTCACAATGGAAAACAGTGAACAAGAAAATAGCAAAGAAACATATTGACAATCTCAGACATATTTTTAAATGTGCTGCATTTAATGCATTCCAAAAACTATCAACACTTTAGACGCTGTGACAACATGCCACTGCCATTTGTGAAAACAATTAGGCATTTTGCATTGATCGCTCAGTGTCTTAAAACAGGCAAGCAAATAATGCAACAAAATGGCTAAATGCATCTATAGTAACATACAGCAGAATCATCTTCCAATCACAGCATTCTTCCCAGATTTTCAAAGAATTATAGCATATGGACTGGAAGGGCACAAAGTGCTTACAGTATTAAATAATAGGATATTTACTTTGGCACACAATTTGTGTTCCGACCAAATAAAATGAGGTTTCCCCTAAAACACATATTCTTAGCAAGACGACAAACATATTACAATATGTCTACATGAAAATAAAAAATGTTACAGTTTTTCTTTTTAGGAACAAACATGAAGACAGAAGAACAATAATCACTTTCAAATTCAGGATACTACAAGGAAAGGAAAGTGCAAAGAAAAACTGCATTAGTCAAATACATCTTCTAAAAACAATTTTGGGAAAATTTATTATTAAAGACAAAGAGTTGTCTTCAACTTCCTTCAAATTTGTAAAGAATCTTTCCTTTAAATGAGTCTACACCCAGGGTGGTCCTGGTGAGGAAGTAAATTTTAGCAGCCCACTCCATTGCCAGATCTGGCCAGGAGACAATACTACCAGTGGCAAGAAAGTCCTCAGGACCAAACAGAGCTCTTACTGCCTGCTGTCAGCTTCAAGCAAAGGCACCCATCTGCTCAGGAAGAATGGGTAGGGCCTGCGATCCAAAGTCACCCCTCACCATTTTAAACATAACTTTTTGAAAAGCCACCCAGGTCCAAGTTTTAAGCAAAACAAGAAAACCGAGCTTATGCACTTGTAAAGAAGGGGTAGAGAGGTGGAAGGGAGAAAGTAAAGGGTCATAGAACACTGTGTTTGGCAGGTTGGCCATGAAGTGAATTTTAAGTAACTTTCTAAGTCAGTTTCTCCAGAGGATACGATATGGGCCTGGTTTGCTTTCCAGAAGTATTCTAAGTTAAATATGATACTCTCTTTGAAAGAGTAATCTGGTACAAAGTGCTTCTCATATAGGTCAATTAACTAGTAGAGAAAAACTGAAATGTAATTTTGTATACTTATATTTTTGAGAACAAACTTTACTAACGAAGACTCTATTTATGGATCATGATACATGGCTATAGAAATCACCAAGCAGGGATGTTCCAAGTGTCAATTTTGTGACAGGTAATCTGACTTTATTTTCCTTTATTTCTAACTAGCATGGATATCTGATTTGCTTTTGGTTTTAAGTCCAACCATAATTGGGCTCATAATGTCTTTTCGCTTTACCTCTTTCTGTACATCCTTTGCTTGGCTTTCAGCCTTACTGAGAAGAGTTTTTAAATCAGCCGAATCCCGAAGATGCTGTTCTTTCAAGGATCCCACTTGGTTTTCAAGCTCCTTTCTAGTCATCTGAAGAATGCTGAGATCACTGGTAAGCTCTAAACTCTGCTTTTGAGAACTGGAACATAAATATTGACAGACAGTTATTCACAGGTACAAACACAGGAAGTATAACTTCTTAAATAGCCGCTAAGGGGCTGGGGATTTAGCTCAGTGGTAGAGCACTTGCCTAGCAAATGCAAAGCCCTGAGTTTGATCCCCAGCACCACCCCCCCAAAAAATGTTTAGTAGGTAAACAGAGTGAATTTCAGAGGTAGAAAGAAGTCTTAAAAAAAAAAGAAACAAGACATTTGCAGTAAATAAAAATCGTGAAAAATACCAAAATAAATCCTACAAGTTTAAAGTTATGTGCTATCAAGTACACATAAGTTTGAAATTTTATTTTTTTGGGTGCTGGGGATCAAATTCAGGGCCTCGCACTTGCTTGGCAAGCACTCTACCACTGAGCTAAATCCTCAACTCCCAAGTTTGAAATTTTAAAAATAGAAGGATATGGTGGGCATGGTGGGGCATGGTGTAATCACAGCATTCAGGAAGTGATTAAGTGTATATTTTAATAATTTATAGAGCTGGGTATGGTGGCATATGCCTGTAATTCCAGCACTCAGGAGGCTGAGGCAGGAGGATTGCCATGAGTTTGAGGCCAGCCTGGGCTACACAGTGAGTTCAAGGTCAACCTGAACTACATAGTGAGGCCCTATCTCGAAAAGACAAACAAACAAATAATAATAGTTTATATTAATTGTATCATAAAAAGAATCCCAGCACTCTGAGTGGCTAAAGCAGAAAGACTGTGAGTTCTAGTCCAGACTGGTCATCTTAATGACTTAGAGAGAGCCTGCCTCAAAATAAAAAATTTTTTTAAAAATGGTTGGGGATGAAGCATAGTGTGAGGGTCCTAGGTTCAATCCCCAATACCACCCTGTGTGTGTAGGATTCAGTGTAGGTCTTCTACAGGAAAATAATAAACATATTTCAACTACTTTCTTGTAAATTTAAATACTGACAAATAGAATGGGGATCAGAAACTTAAGACTTAGGAGCAACTACCAAGCCAAGTAAGATAAACTTGCTCAAATGAGAAACATCAAACTGAGGGAAAAGTACAGGACCAAAAATGAGGAGGCTGGGTTCTAACCCTACCCTGCCAATTTTTTTTTTTTTTGTGGTGCCGGGGATCGAACTCAGGCCCTTGTGCTTGCAAGGCAAGCACTCTAATCACTGAGCTAAATCCCCAACCCCTACCCCGCCAATATTTAAATATAGGATGTTCAGCAAATCACTTAAATGGTAATTTTATTCTTTGAGTAAACATTGCCTGAGCTCTTAGGTCTCTGCCCCGTACCATCTCACACAGACACAAACAACATGAGATTCTCAGTGCCCTCCAGTGTCAAAACAATAAGGCTGAACTTAGTAATTTCTGAAATAACCTCCAATTATATGCTTACTTTGTAACTTGATATCAAAACGGATTAACACATGAGGAAAACAACTTGGTATGTCTGAATAAAAATTCCTGTTCAATTCCTTGTCTATATCATAGACAACACAGAATGACTCGTGTAGCTTAGCTGTGTTAGAAAATTTAGCTCCTATAAATGCTGAGAAGAATATCACATTTTCAAAGTGACACTTGTTTTTTTCAGAACCAGATTCAATATTGTAACTACAGAGCATAAATCCCATTCTGACTGTGTGCTAGGCAGATTCTCAAGGGTAAGTCTGAGGGTATTACACCAATGCAGCTAGGACCTAAGCTGCACATAACACCCTGTAAAGAAAGACTACCTTCTAAATGCTACTGAAATGTTGGGGAGAATTACCCTGTACATATAGAAAACTACCAGAAAAACTTAAGAAACAGAATTAATGTACCTCACATACTTTATATGAGTTTAGGCAGATAACTTGACTAATAATCTAATGTAGTATGATCTACCTTACTGGAGCTTACTTTTCTTTTCTGAGATGGGTCTCACTATGTTGCCCAGGCTGGTCTCAAAACTCTTGGGTTAATGATCTTGCCTCAGAATCCCAAGCGGCTGGGATTCCAGGCATGTTCCACATGTATGACTAAAGCCTAGTATTTGTAAACCACATGCTTCTATCCAAAATGAATCTATAGACTTGCTTTTCAACACTTAAGCAAAATTTATATAATTAAAAAATAGTATTTAACAATATGCTAGTTTCAATTAATCATGTGTCAAAAATAAAAGATCAGTGGGAGGCTGAGGCAGGAGCTAGAGGTCAGCCTGGGCTACATAGTGAGACCATCTTACTTTTCCAAAACAAGAATAATTAAAATAATGAGCACCAATAATTAAACACTGGTAGTTCTTGCTTGACAGACTATCAAACTAGGTAGAATCACTAAGATACTAATGCATTCCAAGAGTGAAAAACTTGGATATCTGCATTATCATTTTATATATACTTAATATCAAATGATTTGTCAAAATGTGCTGCCACCCAGATGATCAGTTTGCTCACACATACACGAACACACACATACATAGGTATCTTTGTGTTGTGGGCCTTTGTCTTGCTCATATTTTGTTTTGACATTTTATTTTGAGACAGGGTCTCGTTGTGTAGTTCAGGCTGGCGTGGAACTCACAGTGATCTTTCTGCCTCAGCTTCCAAGTGCTGGGATTGACTACAGGTGTGCACCACCATGTCCAGCTAATATTCTGGAATTGATATTCACAATTTTTACATGTTATAAGCAAGTATTTGTCTTTTTTTGATGTTGTTTTTGGTATTATTGAGAATCAAATTTAGGGATGCTCTACCACAAAGCTGCGCAACTTAGTGAGACCTGTCTCAAAATCAAAATTAAAAAAAGGATGAGGATGCAGTTCAGTGGCACTTGAGTTTGCCTAAGATGCCAGAAGTTCTGGGTTCAATCTCGAGTACTGGAGGAAAGGACCTCATTTTAGAGAAGAAACTAATTTTTAAAAAAGAGAAGAGCTGGGCATGGTGGTGCATGCCTGCCTGTAATCCCAATGCTTGGGAGGCTGAGGCAGGAGGATCACCATGAGTTTGAACCTAGCTTGGGTTATACAGTGAGTTCAAATCCAGCCTGAACTACATGGTGACACCCTGTATCAAAAACACCAAAAGAAACTAATTTTTTGATTTTAAATTTAAATATGGCAAACGGAGCCAGGCATGGTGGCACAGGCCTGTAATTAAAAACTCTGGGAGGCTGAGGCAGGAGGATCACAAATTCAAGGCCAGCGGTTACTTAATAAGACCCTGTCTCAAAAAAGAAAAAAAGTAGAGTGCTTACCTTGTAAGCACAAGGCCCTGAGTTTGATCCCCAGCACCAAAAAAAAAATAAATAAATAAATTAAAAAAAAAAGAAAAGGAAAAAGAAAAAGAAAAAAGAAAAAAGAAGAAAAAAAGGAGTGAGGGGAAGCATTTGGAATCTATCTTAGTGTGAAGGGTCTGGATTCAAACACTAGTATGGGGGATGGGGAGGGAGAAACAAATGGTGGGAAAATAGGACTTCACTAAATTTGTTGGAATAAATCTAATTCATCAGTTTGCTTGTAAAGTATTGGATACTAGGAATATTTAACTGGTTCTGGAGAATTTTTAATCTTATACATTATTCCTTTTTATAATCATGTTTGAAATTCTTGTCTGGGGATTTAGCTCAGTGGTTAAGAGTGCTTGCTTTGCAAGCACAAGGGCCTGAGTTTGATCCCTAGCACCGAAAAAAAAAAAAAAGAAATTCTCTATATACCTTTCAGTAGTACAAATTCTTTTTTTTTTTTTTTTGTTTTTTTGGTGGGGGTGTGTTGGAGATCGAACTCAGGGCCTTGTACTTGCTAGGCAAGCCTCTACCACTGAGCTAAATCCCCAACCCCACAAATTCTTTATCAGTCATCTGATCACCGTTCTTAACAGAAAGGCATTTAAGTATCAAAAATAAATTTAGATAAAAATTTAAGATAAATTTTTTTTAAGATAAATATTTTGACACTAAGAGAGTTTTTGCATACTTGTGGAGTTCTTTTTCTTGCCGCTGCAGTTCTGATGATAGTAAAACATTTTCCTTTTTCAGAGAATGGCACTCAGTTTCCAATACATTCCATTCCTTTCTCAACTTCTCTAGTTCACCTAAAATAGTTCCAAAACATGTCTATCAGTATAGGAACATAACTCCATACTCGAAAGATAAAGGGAAATATTTCAGAGAACGTATTTTTTGCCTCTTAAAGATGTAGCTTTTTCACATGGCTAATTCCTATTACCTTGCATCAAGGAAGTTCTATCACTTGAACTGAGTAGTATTTTTTTCCATCTTACTTTTTTAAAAAAACAAATAATCTTTAAATGTATTAAACTGTATTAGCATAAAGTTATAGAAAAATTGTCACTGATTACACAACTTGTAGACATGAAGAATATAGGGCTGATCAAAAAATACTGTTAACAGTATATTTAAATTAAAAAATTTATTATATGGTAAAAGGCACACTGTTGTTAAACATCCTCAAACTATTCCCCCCCAGGTTCAAACACCTTTATCCCATTGTTCTGTCCACTTTCTGATGCAACTCTTTCATGTCTTTATGAGGTATGATTAAAAATACAGTGAATGTTGCTGCTCAGAGCCATTCAGCGGAAGGCAGGGTAGTAAAAACATCAGCATGTTCTCATCCATCTCACTCCGTGCACTCCACACTTATGGCTCTTCTACAAAGTCAGAATGACCACGAAAGGTAAACGTTTTAAATGAATTCAGGACACGGGCAGCCACAACAGTACAAGTAGACACAAAAGAGGATTTCCTGAACTGCTTCAGAGTAGCAAGAACAATGGGTGTGTTCGACGTGAGGGGGGAATAATGGCAATGTGTCTTTTACTGTCGTATTTTTAAAAAATTACTGTTAATATTTGTTGTGTTTTTTTTGGTCACACCACATACATTATTAACCCCAGTACAGAAGCAGTGCTTGATATAACTGATTACTATCTATGAAGAAAAAAAATACCTGGTTATGTTTTACAATTTATAAAGTTACTACTGCCAGTAGTTAAGAGGCTTATGTAAAATACACTCACCCTGCAACCTTGTTGCTTCCTCTCTCTGCTGGTCCTCACACTGTTGACATCGCAGCTGAAAACTGTTCTGCAGACTTGTGATTTCTCTCTCATACTCAGATGCTGCTTTCCTCCATCGCTCAAGCTCAGCTCGCACCTTCTTAAGCTCTTCTTGCAAAGAGGCTATGTCCATGTCCCGCTCAGAGGCAGCCTTGGCTGCTGCTTGATGAAGGAGCAAAATTTCATCTCGGGCACTAAGCAGTTCATCTCTAGTGCTTGCGATTTCGCTGTCCTTCTCTTCCCGGAGATTTTCAATATCAATGTGTAACCTCTGCAGTTGGGCTATAACAGTATATTTGTCATTTTTAAAAAAAATTTATAAACAACAGCTATTTATTGCTCATAGTCTCAAGGCTCGGAAGTCCCAGAATAATACACTAGCAAATTCAGTGTCTTCTGAGGGACCTTTCCTCATAGGTGGCACTTTTTACCTGTTTTCATATGGTGGCGGGGCAAACAAGCTCTTTCAAGCATGTTTTACAAGGACATTATGCCTGGTGCACACCTATAGTACCAGCTACTAGAGACGGAGGCAAAAGGATTGCGAATTTGAGGCCAGACTGGGCAACTTAGTGACTGACTCAAAATGAAAAAAAAAAAGGGCTAGAGGTATAGTTCAGTGGTAGAGTGCAAAAAACAACAGGAAGAAACAATCCTCAGGATGGCAAAAAACCCACAAGGGCACTATTCCCACTCATAAGAGCACAGTCCTCATAATTTAATCATCTACCAAAGACCCCACCATCACTGTGAACATTAGTTTTCAACACATGAAATCTGGGGGGACATGAGCTTGCTTTTCTTTTAATTTTATTTCACTGGTACATTTTATTTTTTTTGGGTGCCAGTGATCGAACTTGGGATTATAGCCAAGTCTAGCTTCGAGCTAAAATTTAAAAATAACATTGATTTAGCCAGGCATGGTGGCACACACTTGTAAACCTAGCACTTGGGAGTCTGAGGAAGGAGGATCGCCATGAGTTCAAAGCCAGCTTTGGCTACATAGCAAGACCCTGTCTCAAAAAAGCCCAACCCAACCCAACCCAACATAAAACAACAAAAACAAACAAACAAAAAAGGTTCTTCTTTGATAATGAAGGCAAATTAATTTTGCTTTAGGGATTTTGTAACGGCATGGGAAAGAAAGACCTCTCTTGGGGTATCTCACAAGTACAGCCTCATAGTATTGAGGTAGGAGAGTAGGGCGTTGCAAAAACTGGCTGGGAAAATAGGCATGATCTGTTAATTACAAAATACTAAACAGATGCGACTTTTCACGAGAATGGTCTAGACCTGACATTAGCCTGAGGGGCGAGATCTCAATACTACCTCTCAGGACCCAAATATAGAAATTCTTGTGGGAGTCCTCGAGATTTAGACACTATAAAATAAACAAAGCTATGAGGAGCTGGTGCTATCATATCTTTTCATGATAGTCCGTACCATATCTCTCAGGCGTGGTACATATTTTTTTTTTTTTTTTACTTTTTCTTTGTTTGATGTAAACTCATACTGCAGAGCCAGTTTCTCCCAATCTCCGTTTTGCCTTTTAAATAAACTTTGTCAATGCTTTTGGCTCATTTTGTTCAGTGCTTTGAGAGAAGAAGAACCTAGAATCTAACTCTAGAAGGAAAGGTGAGCAATCCAGAACCCAGTAACGTTAATTTGGAATACAGTTACCCGATAACAGTATGAAGAATTTCACCCTGAAGTAAACACTCGGCAGGCAAAAGTCTTTCGGGTGATTTCTGTAATGACCTTGTGATAACTCAGAGCAAAATGCTAAGCATGAAGAGTAGCCGTTACCAAAGAAAACACTGCAGAGATCATATTCTGCTCCATATGGCATATAATTTTTGGTGCAACGCAAGTGTGTTTTGTTTTTTTTTTTTCAGTGCTGGGGATCAAACTCAGGGCCTGCCCTTGCTCTGCCACTGAGCTAAATCCCCAACTCTGCAAGTGTGTTTTGAGCATTAGATATAATGACACCAGCAAGTTAAAAGAGTAACAGCACAGAGTAGCTCAAACAGATTTCCTGTCCAAAAGCTTTCCTTTCAGTAACGGAAAACAAGTATCAGTCTCACCAAATCCAAATTGGATTTGGAAAGATCCTCTCCAAGTGTCTAATAATGGATTACTAGGGAATTACCCTTATGTGTTCTTTAAAAGAAAAAGACCCAAGAGCCTAGTTGTGTCAGGTCAGAGAAGAACCAAAACCATGACAACTGGGGACCCTCTGCATTCTTCCTTTCCACTTCTTTTGAATTAATAAAAACAAACAATAACAATCTCAAATAGTTTTGGAATGTTCCATACCTTGAAGAACTTGTATTTGTTTAGCAGATTCCTCAACTTGATTTCTATAGGCTTTTCTTTCTTCTTCCAAAAGAGCTAAAAGTAAAAACACAGCATATCTAATTTTGTGAGTTAATAAAAGTACTCAGAATTGAGCAGCTGAAAATATCTAAGAAATTACCTCCTAAAGCTTACTGAAAGAAACAAAAGTTAAGCAACAAATGTTATCAGTATTAGTAGTTAGGTAAGATTTTAGAAGCACAAAATAGTTGCAAGCAATAAATCTATTTAACTGAGTAACAGTTTCTAGACATTGTTTCACCAATATAATATATGCTATTCTTCACATGAGAAGGATACCTGGTAACTGTCAATCATTATTTTGAGCTTACATTTATTTTATTTTATTTTTTGGTGCCAGGGATCTAACTCAGGGCCTTGTGCTTGCTAGGCAAGCACTCTAACCACTGACCTAAATCCCCAGCCCAAGTTTACATTTTAAAAAATCTTAAAAATCCTCATTTTTATTACCAAGCACATAGTAAGCACTAAATAACTGCTGACTGGTAAATATTTTTCCATTGTAATTAAATATATTAGCTTGGATCCTTCAAAAGATACAAGTTAAAGGAATATCAATTCCGGGGCTGGGGATTTAGCTCAGTGATTAGAATGCTTGCCTTGCAAGCACAAGGCCCTGAGTTCGATCCCCGGCACCAGAAAAAAAAAAAAAAAAAAAAAAAAGGAATATTAATTCCTTGCTTGTGAGGCAAGCAATCTAACCACTGAGCTAAATTCCCAGCTCAGGAATGTAAATTCTTAAAACAATTTTTTTTGTAGTGATGGGGATGGAACCCAGGCCTCTATAGGTCATTCAGTTTCTCATTTTAAAACTTGCCAAGACAGTAATTAACTGCAAAAAGGTAATTACTGTGAATGATATTGAAGGTCTATGGAAGAGCAGACTCTACTGGCTTATGACACTATAAGATATATGAGCTACTAACAAAGAAGATTCTATACCTTAACCTTGCCTAGTTCCTCTAATTCATTGATGAATTAAAAAAAAAAAAAAATCACACAGGGCTGGGGATTTAGCTCAGTGGTTAAAGCGCTTGCCTTGCAAGCACAAGGACCCGAGTTCGATCCCCAGCACCAAAAAAAAAAAAAAAAAAAAATCACACAAAATATAAATTTTCCTTATCTTATACATACTGAGTAGTTAATATTAGGTATGACTAAAACTTAGAGAAATTTATATTCTTTTTTCCTTTTGCTGCACAGATTGAGTATCCCAAATCTGAAAATCTGAAATTAGACATGCTCTGAAATCCAAAACTTTTGAGCACTGATGATATAATGCTAAAAAACTTTCAGATTTTGGAGCATTCTGG
Organism: Hystrix cristata; assembly: GCA_004026905.1. Lineage (NCBI taxonomy): Eukaryota > Metazoa > Chordata > Mammalia > Rodentia > Hystricidae > Hystrix > Hystrix cristata. Next base: position 68,024 of record PVJO010005660.1, on the reverse strand, counting down.
ATTTTTGGATTAGGAATGCTCAACTGGCACACTCTATGCCATATTCTAAAAATATGAAATATTCTGATACTGAGCATTTCATATAAGGGATATTCAACTTATACTTAGTTTTTCATTGATAAAGATCTTACTAATCTTCAACAATGTAAAGGGCGCGGGATAACTGTATTGCACCTCATTTTACTGGTTTGAAAAGTAAGTTTAGAGAGGTTAAATTGGTGTCCCAAGATCACATATCTAATACGTAACAGCTAGATACAAAACAAATACCATGTCTTCCAACTCCAAGTTTGGGGCCATCTATCTATATCATGTTGCCCCTACACATCCCCTAACAAATCAAAGTAATCTTGGATCTCACCTTGGAGTTCAAAGCATTTTTGTTTACTTGTTCTAGCTAGCTCCTGGGCTTCAATCAATTCCTTGCGAAGATGCTGAATTTCTTGTTTTGCCTCAATTTCTGACTGTGCACCCTGTGAGTCATCTGACAAAAACATGTTTATTTTAAAAGCGAGAGTTAGTATCACACTATAATCTCTACAATTAAAGACCAACAGTTTTACAAGTTTCAACATGCAAAGTTAAAAACATAACACAAATGAGTTAAACTCAGAAGCACAGCACATTCTAATAAGCATTTTTAGTCATTTTACCCTGCAGAAAGAACACAAATACAATATGAATATATGTACTTGTGTGTAATTCATGGTAATAGCACTGTAATATGTATTGATTAAATTATAAATTGCAAAAAGAAAAACAAAAAAATTATACATATCGAACTGTTTCTCTGATATGAGAAATCATAAGTGTAAATAAGGACAAAAAGGTATAATACTATGTAAAAGAAAGATAATATTCAACAGAGAGGAGAATTAAAAAGGGAAGAGGGAAAAAGAAGGAAGGGAAAAAGAAAAGAAAGGGAAAAAGGGAAAAAATGGAAAAATGTAAATAAAGCTGTTGCAAATAAGGAGGGGAGGAGGGTAGAAGGAAAAGGTGGGGAAGGGGGGGGACCAAGATATATCATGTACAGCTACAAAGTAACTATGATGAATGTGATCAGTATGTATATAATGTACCAATACATGTTCTTGGTAAATAAAATTAAATTAAAAAAAATTATGGACTGCATTCATGTAGAGCTTATATAAGACTTGAAATTCAGTAAGATAGATGTTATTCATCAATTTGCAAAATTTTGATGTCAGAAAAACAGAGCTAAGAATTTTTCACAATAAAATTACAGTAGATCTTAGATGCTACATACATGTATTTTCATATTCATAGATTATTTCCTATTTTCCCTGTTAAAAGTTTTGATTCTAGGCTCATGTGCACTCTAGTCAACCAATCACTTCTTTCTTCAGAAACTTTTTGGTCAGGGTAGGGAATGGAGGCAGAGATTTTTTTCAGTGGCAGAAATGTTGTCATATCAGCTATAAACTTTCTTTGTCAGCTCTATCAACACTATTCTTCAGCATCTGCAAAGGTCCCATTTCTGGATTATGTCATCAAGTAGGGCAATGCCCTTATGGTCAGGAGTATTTAGGAAAGAAGTGTCAGGATGGTTACATTTTCCTTTCAAGTGATTTGACAAAAATACTGTGTAAAAATCATTGAGTAGATATCCTACTAGTTCTACACTGAAGTTTTTCCAACTTTAGCACTATGGAACAATCTTTTGTTGTAGGGTCTTTTTCCAACTTTAGCACTATGGAACAATCTTTTTGTTGTAGGGTCTGCCCTAGTCTTGCAGAATGGTCAGTAATTTCCCTGATCTCTACTTACTAGATGCCAGTAGACCTCTCAGAGACATAACAAGCAAAAATGACTCTAGATATTGTTAAGTGTTTCCTGGGAGGTAGAAGTCCCATGTTGAGGACTACTGCTCTATGTTAATCATTTGATAACTATGAAAAAACTCTACATACAGATTCTTTCCCACAGAACCATTAGCAAGTAATTCTGAATGTACTTCCTATGTGTTCTAAAAATGATCAAATAAATATATTGTAGATAAAAGGATCCAGTTCTCTCACTGTTGAAGAAGAGAGTTATAGATATGGGAATAAGGAAAACAGAATTAACCAGAGTATGAATTCTAATAGACTTGAATATATAGAAAAACAAAGATGTAAAAATTAATACAGATTTGTGTGAGACTGTCTATATACATACATGTACCTACAGGTATAAACATCCATTCATTCATTCCTTTGTTGTTCGTTCCGTCTTTCTCTGCTTGCTTCTGCCCCCTCTCCCTCCCTTTCTTACCCCAGCCTCTTTCTGTTTTTCTCCAGTGCTGGGGTCACACCCAAGACTTTGTGTACACTACCACTGAGGTATATCCCCAGCCCCACACATCTACTTAAATCTGTCCACTGAGTGGACTTAGAAGCAATGACAACCCGGTGCAATGAAAACACTAAACAAATTTTGGTTTCTAAATGCCATTTTGTACTAGCAGGAAATAGAGTTCTTCAGAGAAATAGCTGACTTCAGGGCTAAAGTAAGAAAAGTTAATCGCACCCAGACAACTTTTGTTACTTTTGGCAGTAGTGGGGATTGAACATAGGGACTTGAATGTGCTAGGCAAGTGCTTGTCAACTGAACTACTTCCTTGGTCCTTTAAAAACTTTTATTTGAGATAAGATTTCGCTAAGTGCCCCAGGCTGGCCTGGAACTTGTGATCCTCCTACTTCAGTCTCCCAAGTAACTAGGAATACACAGATGTGTGATGCAGTGACTGGCTCTGGAACAGCTTTTGTGCTGTGCTGGTAAAAAAAAAAAAAAAAAAAAAAAAAAAAAAAGAAGGACCTCAAAGAATCATTGTGTCATGGCCAAGACACACACGTATCTTCTAATGACCAAGCATGGGACAATTTGAGCATTAAAACAAATGACAGTGACAGACTATAACTCACTGAGTAGACTATGAATACAAGAATTCATACTGAAATAGATAAATGAGAAGACTTTTAAAAAAGAAAACCAGCCAATAGATGTAGAAGGAATGACAGAATAATGAAATCACTACTTGGCAACCAATATAGTAATAATCTCCAGCACCAAAAAAAATAAGTAAATAAAATAAAACCTCACAATTTCAAATATAGGGCTGGGGATTTAGCTCAGTGGTTAAAGTGCTTGCCTCGCAAGCACAAGGACCCAAGTTCGATCCCCAGCACCAAAAAAAATAAGTAAATAAAATAAAACCAATATAGTAATAATCCATCAGGCATCTGTGGATGCAAAAACTAAGTGATTAAAAGTCTGAGGGGGGTAACAGGATATTTACAGTCTTACACTGCCTCCCCAAAATACTTATCGATTACAAGAAAGATAACATTTACAATAGAGAAACCTGAGAGACGACACCTTAATCAAACAACCAAACATCCCAGTAACAGAACAATTCAACATCAAGTGCCTACTGATATAACACCTAATATAAAGTCTGCTACATTACTACCAAAAATGTATATTTTGAATCTAATCATGAGGAAACAGTAGACACTAAAGGACATTGTAATCATCCCAGACTCTTCAAAAATGTCAATGTCACAAAACAAAGAAAGACTGAGGAACAGTTTCAGACTAAAGAAGACAAAAGAGACATACAGCTGAGTACAATGCATGACAAAACGTGAATAAGGTATACAGATTTTGGGGGGCGGTGCTAGAGATCAAATGCAGGGCCTTGTGCTTGACTAGGCAAGCACTGTACCACTGACCTAAATTCCCAGCCCCAGGTATACAGATTTGAGAACAGCAATATATCAAGGTTAACTTCTTAACTTTGAGAATAGTATGGTGGTTACATAACAGATACAGGAAATATGTACAGAAGCATTCCGGAGTAAAGGTTACTGTGTCTATAACTGACTCTCAATGATTCAGGGCGAGAAAAACAGGAAAAGGTAGAGAAGGAGAGGAGTAAACATTAATAATTAGTAGAATGTTAACAGCAAATGGGAATGAGATACTAGTATCTGGAAAATCAGAATAAAAAGTATATATGATTCTTTGTTCTATTCTTAAAACTTCTATAAATCTAGACTTATGCCAAAATAAAAAGCTAAAAGAAAAATGACACTGTATATATACAAATAAAGAAAATACGGTAAAACATCAACAACTATTGAATCTAGATAATGGGAATATACAATGTATTTGGTACTCTTAAATTTTCTCATGTTTGGATTTTTTTCCAGTACTGTACTGGGACTGGAAACCAGGACCTTTGCACTGACCTCCTGTAGCTGCTTCCGCCAAACTTTTTTTTTGTGGGAGCTAAAATAACTCTCTTCTCTTTGTAGGGGCAGCCAGTGATATAAGAACTTCTGGAACTGCTTCTTGGTGCTGGTAGCCTTGGTGACCTTGAGCACACTGAAGTACACTGTCTCACTCAGGGGCCTGTACTTGCATCACTGTGATGATGTCGCTGATCTGGACATCCCTGAAGCAGATGGACAGGTGAACGGACATGTTCTTGTGGCACTTCTCAAAGTGATGTACTTGCAGATGTAGTGGAGATAGTCACAGCTGCTAACAATGATCCTCTGCATCATCCTGGTCACCAAGCCAGACATGGATCCATTCATGGATGGAGATGTTACCAGTGAAGGGGCATTTCTTGTCAATGTAGGTGCACTTTATGGCCTCTCTGGGGTACTGGAAGCCCAGATCAATTTTTTTTTTTTTTCTTGGTGCTGGGAATCAAACTCAAGGCTTTGTGCTTGCATGCAAGCACTCTAACCACCTAAGCTAAATCCCCAGCCGCCAGACCAATGTTCTTGTAGTGCCGAGGGAGCTTCTCCTTGCCAGTTTTTCCCAGCAGGATCCTCTTCTTGTTTTGGAAGATAGTCAGCTGCTTCTGGTAGACACACATTGTGTGAATATCCACCATATTTCTGGCCAGCCAAAAAAAAAAAAAAAAAAGAGCTTTTCCTTTTGGGGGAGGGTCTTCCTACATAGACCAGGACGGTCTTGAACTCACTATGTAGCCCAAGATTGAACTTGCAGCAATCTTCCTGCCTCAGCCTCTACAGTGCTGGTACTACAGACAAACCACCACATCCAGCAAAAGTAAACAATTCTTGTCTGCACCAGGGAACTTCCCTTCATCAGTGATGCTATGAAACAAAACTAAAACAGTGTAATCCCAGCACCTGGGAGGCTGAGACAGGAGGATCACAATTTGGAGGGCAGCCTGAGTTACACAGCAAGTTTAAGGCTGGCTTAAACTACAAAGTAAGACTCTGTCTCAAAAAACAAACAAACAAACAAACTCCAAAACCAAATATAGTATTTGCTTTTCAAACTAAAAAAATAATGGAACAAGTTTTGTGTTAAGTAGTTATGTTTCACGAGACAATATGATCACAATGAGTTGTGCTAACACAAGGACCTATTTGCAAATTAGTTCTTTGCATCATACTCTAGTTCTTTGTATCAGACTCACACAGGATAATGCATGGTTGAGACACATGAAAAGGATCAGCATTTTTTTGTTCTTTTTTTGAGACAGGGTCTCACTATACAGTTCTGGCTGGCCTTGAACTCACAGTGATCCTCCTGCCTGAGCCTCCCAAGTGCTGGGATTACAGGCATGCACCACTACACCTGGCCAAGTCTCGTAATAAGTACTAAAGTGTTTAGAGGAAGGTAAATGAGAGCCTTCCAGAGCCAAGCCCACTTCATTTAAAGTACCAGTCAAACGAAAATGTTATTTAGGAGTTATAATAGATAAAAAGAATAAACTGAATGTGTTTTTGTTCTAACACAAATGGTACATCTTTGGAACTGCTTGGTGTACAGTATGGGCCAGGGCCAGCTTTTCCCATGCTAAAACTAAATCTTGTAAATTCATACTACACATGAACTAACTAATTAGCCAGCCCTGGCACACAGAATACCTCCAAAATACCCTAAATTAAATTATTTGGTATCTCAAAATTTACTTCAGAAGAGTAACTAGAGAAAAAAAAAAAAAAAGAGTAACTGAAGATGTAATTTAAAGTCTGACCTCTGGGGTTGAGGATTTAGCTCAGTAGTAGAGTGCTTACCTAGCAAGCACAAGGCCCTGAGTAGTCCCCAGTACCCACTTGCCAGGCATGGTGGCATACAACTGTAATCCTAGCACTCAGGAGGCTGACATAGGATCGCCATGAGTTTAAGGTCAGTCTGGGCTACACAGTGAGTTCAAGAACAGCCTGGACTACACAGTGAGACCCCGACTCAAAAAAAAAAAAACAAAAGTCTGACCTCTGCTGTAAACATTGTTGAGATACAATGAATCATTTGGTAAAGGACTGTGATGGCTGACTAATTAGGTCAAACTGAATAAGAGAAACTCAACTAAATTGATTCAGCAATTCCACAACCAGGGTGTGGAAGAGCCACCCTATAGCAGTTTATCACCTGGATGGTTTAAAGGGGAAATGAAGGATGTATCTGCTTTGGATTTTTCAGAGGCGCTCCAGTCTTTGCCTTCAACTTGGACGTAATCACCTGGCTTCCAGTGCAGACTCTTCAGCCTTCCATCGCAGACCCATCAGCATCTTGATACAGACTCACATGGGATAATGCAGTGAGCTCTATATCTTCGACTGGATCCTTTCGATTTCTAGTGTGCAGGCAGACCCTCTGTACTCTTCCACATCTGATTCTGTGGGCAGCCCTCATTAGCCAATCTGTAAATTCTTACATATTCATATATCTTGTATCATAACTGTTTCTCTAGTAAATACTGACACAAGAACCAAATCGTTTTTTCCCCCAGAAACCTATTTCGCATGTGCACGTCTGTTGAAAGCTCATCTAGTTATAACATGTTATCTCACCGATTGATGGAAGTGATACAGCTGAGTCAGTGCACTCTTTTGCCATTATTATACCATAGCTGTCTTATAAGAACAACCTTCACAATAGAGAAAGACAATTTTTCCATCATGCATATGGGCAGCCAAGTAAGCTAGTCCCACATGGCGCCTAACTGCAAATTTAACTTTGGCAACCAACTCTAACTGGTAATTGCCACTCCTCTGCCACTCCTTCAAATTGGCTGGGATCCCTCTTGACAGGTGGATCTTTTGTTAGCTCCTTTGTCATTCCTATTGTTCTTTTCTTTCTCTAGAAATTCCTACTGCTGGGCGTGGTGGCACATGCCTATGATCCTAGCACTCAGGAGGCTGAGGCCAGCCTCAGCTCTATAGTGAGTTCAAGGTCAGCCTAAACTGCATAGGAGGACACTGTCTCAAAAAAAAAAAAAACCAAATAAAAAAAAAATCCTACTGTTATCACCATTCACTCTTATGCAGAGGATTCCCATGCCTGGATACTGCCTCCCATATGATAATGTCTTACCTTTCACTCCATTTGCCCCATAAGGCCTGTGCTTCACTATACCTATACTCTTGTATAGCAAGCACAAGGCCCTGAGTAGTCCCCAGGGCCTTGACTCCTAATAAATGTTATTCCCACTCTAAACATTATTCCTATTTGTGTGTGTACTATTTTTAAGACATGAATGGCTCCCTTTCCCTACTTGCCATAGTCTCATTTATTTTCAACTACCTCCTTTGGAATCCCACCCTGATCACTGTTCCACCCTATTGTGTCCCTGGCCAGGAAGTTAGCTGTGCTCTTTAAAGTGCCCATCACACCTATTAAGATATTTATTACATAAACAGTGTACCTCTTTCCTCAGTAAGACTGCAGCCTTCTCAAGTGTTCTGTCTTTGTATTTGCCAGATAAATAAATACCTCAGAAATAAATGAAAACAACTTTAGTTTGAGTTTCTGTTCTCTACTTCAACTCTAGTTCCTATGGTGATCATATAAAACCAAAACTGGGATATCTCTGAATGTGAGAGGGAACACTTTTAATAATTATGCTAGAAAAATGGGGATAAATGGTTCCAGGCAAACCAGAATTTGCAGTGACCTTTCCTGCTTATCACATGACAAACTAAAGCCATCACTGTCCCTACCAGGACATCTCTTCTTCCAGAAATAAGTATTTCTGGTAATTATACCATCATCTTTGGACTGGGGATTTAGCTCAGTGGTAGAGTGCTTGCCTACAAGTGCCAAGGCCCTGAGTTCGATCTCTAGCACTAGAAGAGTAAAAAAATAAATAAATAAATAAATAAAAAACATATATATATATATATCTCACCATCTTTTCAATATCAAAAGCTGAAGTTACATGTAACTTTTATTTCTTTCCCATATTTACTTTTTCAATGCTTATAGATTCTAGAGGCAATTACAAAGGGAGAGATAAAAGAAGAAAAACAGGGCCCTAAATTGGTATGGTAACTGATGTGGTCAACTTGAGCAGGAACGCCCAGCTGGACTGAGTTGGCGTGGTTCTGGGCATAGAAGATCCACCTGAAGGTTACTGCTGACACAACACAAAGGAGAATGGGAGCAAAAGATGGCAGCCGAGGCTCTGTTGCGGCTGGTTCTTCCGAAGGGAACTTGGCTGTTCTCATCGCACAAGGAGCTTGGGGCCTTGCTGTCATTGAAGATGGCTGCTCTTCGCTTCTGGGGAGCTCTGGTCTTCATCTCCGCTGCAAGCACTGTATCCTGGTTCCAGTAGATTTCTTTAGCCTTTCAGTGCAGACACGGATGTACATGAGACACTGCTGTGGGCTCCCAGCCCTTGATTGGAATTTTCAAGTCTCCAGTGCATAGGTAGATGTTCTGCACTCCCCCTGCATTTGGCTTGAGCGTGTGAATGTTGGAACTTGTCCTGTTTTAAATCTGCTCTGTTGCAAACCATTGACTCTAGAAAACTAACTAATGTGATTGGATTTTGTTCTTTTGTTTAAATTTCCAAGAAATAGTCCTACTTCAGTTTTTCAATGACTATCTGAACCTCCTAATCATTGATCCCTACCTACTCCCAGGTCACCAAAAAAACTTCCCCCAAATATAGATCTGATTATATCTCTTCTGTGCTCAGAAAAGCCACTGAATTCTGTCTTAACAATCACGCAAATCTATGAAATACTCAAATGATCATGTAAGCAAACTTTGTACTTGTGACAGCTAATCTTTATTGTTAATTTGATTAGATTCAGAAACTCCTAGGAAATTAGTAAAGCATACTTTGAGTGTCAGTGGGTGTTTCTAGAGATGACTGGGATCATGAGGACTCTAATTTCATGAGTGGACTGATTAACTAATGAGATCATAATTTGACGGCATTATGGGGAGATGACAGAAACAGGAATTGGAGCCTGGAAGGAGAGGATCGTACACATGTGACCTAAGAGACTATGATCTGATTCCCAAACTCTTTCTCTGACTCTCTTACCCTCTCTCTCTCTGCTTGTTAGCTGCCATGAGGTGAACAGCTCTCCTTTGCCACATCCTTCCACCATGATTTTCCTGCCTCACTACAGAACCAGAAGCAATAGACCCAAGTGACCTTGGACTGAAATCTCTAAAATTGTGAGCCAAAATAGATCTTTCCTCCTCTAGGCTGACTTTCTCAGGTATTTGGTCACAGAGAAAAAATTTAACATGGCTGTCAAACCCCAAACTCAAGCCACATTATTTAACTAGTAGATTTTAATATTTCCTTTATCTGAGAGGGTATCTTGATCTTTTCTTCTTATGGTTCCTATCCACTTAAATACTATATATACATATTTAAATATGTTATATGTATGTATAGACTATAAAAGATAAGGACTATAAAATAAACACAGTAGCTACAATACTACCATTAAGAAATGCTCAGAGCTAGGGGTGTAGGTAAGTAGTAGACAGCTTGCCTAGCATACACGGGGCCCTGGGTTTAATCTCCAGTGCCTCAAAATAAAAAAATTCCTTAATATAGAGTATGTTGCTAGGTGTTGTGGCACAAGGCTGTAATTCCAGCACTTGGGAAGCTGAGGAAGAAGGATTGCTTCGAGTCTGAGGCCAGCCTGAGATACACAGTAAGTTCAAGGCCAGCCTGAACTACATAGTGAGACTCTGTCTCTTAAACAAACAAACAAACAAACAAAAAAACTATGCAGTCAATATTGAAAATTTCCTGGTCCTGACTTTTACAGTTACATTGTTTTTTTGCAGGGGTTCTGGCTAGAACTCTATCGCTTGAGCTAAATCCCCAAGCCCCTACAGTTACACTGTTTGAATGAATATTCAAATAAAGTTCAAGCATTACATTTAGTTGACACACATCTTTTAAATCTCTTTTAATATATTATAGTTCTCTATCTTTCCTTTATTTCCTCTTAACAATTTGTTTTCTGAAAAAACTGGATCATGTGTCCTATAGCATTTTCTACATTCTGGATTTTCTGGTTGTAGCCCTATCACATCATTTAGAATATGTCCCTCGTTCTTGTATGTCCTGTAATTTGGCACTTAATCTATAGTCTTGACCAGATTCAGTTTTGAGACAGGGTCTTGCTAAATTGCCTGGGCTGGCTTGAATTTGTGATTTTTCTGCCTAAACTTCCCAAGTAGCTGGGATTACAAGCATGTACCACCAAAGCCCAGCAGGTTTAGTTTTACTGTCTTTGAGTATGTCATATATGGTATGGCACACTTTTAAGGTCCTCTCAAATGATCCCTCTTCCGTGAAGATCACACTGTCTTTCCTCTCCACCCTCCCAAACAAACAAAAAGCCTTTAACTCCTGAGAGGAACTACCAGGAATCAGCTATCTATACCTCTCTGTATTATTAGCAAGAAAGGAGTAAGTTCCTTTTATAGGGTATTTAAGAACCACTCCAACACACCTATAGACATTACACTTGGAGAGCCATAAGAAACTTAAGGCTTAATATACTCATGGATCCTACAGAGGAAGTATTTTGCCAGGAGTACGTGGCATGCCATTCAGGAGGTCACGTGGGTGAAGCTCCTAGGCAGTGGGCTCACCCAAGCAGGTAGGGAGTTGAAAGTGAGGACCCATGGGCAAATGCCTTTCTGGCAATCAGAGGGGAGTACAAGCAAAAGGGGTAACAGGATTTCACTGAACATCACTAGTTCACAGATGGTGAGAACAGTATAGGGATTGTCATTAGGACCAGTCGAACTGGTGCACCTGGTTGCCTGGGAAGGGCGTTCATAGCCTGTTTGTGGGGATGTTGAAGTATCATGAAAGTACGAAGTCTGAAAAATTTACAATATATCTTTTATCACCAATTTGACTAGAAACTCCTCAGATTCCAGGGACAGTCTTAGCAGATTTTGAAACCACTAGAGTTCCTAGGATAGTTCCCTAAATAGATCAAACTTGCATTAGATACTGTTTAGACTGAATTACATTAATTTAAAAACTTTTTGGGGTGAGATGAGCATATAAAAATCTATGGTTTGATTTACTTTTTTGTGTGTTTGTTTTTTTGAGACAGGGTCTCACTATGTAGTTCAGGTTGGTTTTGAACTCTCTATGTAGCCCAAGCTAGCTTCAAACTTGCAGTGATCCTCCTACCTCAGCCTCCTGAGTGCCAGGATTATAGGTATGAGCCATCACACCTGGCTTGATTTGATCTACTTTTATTTTTTTCAAAAGACTCATATGGGGCTGGGGATTTAGCTCAGTGGTTACAGTGCTTGCCTAGCAAGTGGAAGGTCCTGAGTTCAATCCCCAGCACCAAAAACAGATCAAAAGACTCATAAACTGATTGAAATGATTAATATATCAAGAAAAAGGTCATGCACACCTGTAATCCCAGCACTATGGGAGGTTAAGGCAGGAGGATGTCAATTCAACCCCAGCTGGGCAATTCTGAAAGAATCTGTCTCAAAGTAAAAAATTAAAAAAGGGTTGGGGATATAGCTCTGTGCAAAGGCCTTGGGTTTAATCCCTACTACCAAAAAAACAAAACAAAACAACTACCTCATTAATAAAAATTGGCAATCATACAGAAATGTACAGAAAGTTTTAAAGGTTCTGTTACTTTAATTTAGCAACTACTGCCAGTATTTGTATACCCACTGTCCTTCCACATATGCCTGGCACTTTTCAATCTCTTTCTCTTCCACTTCTTCCTCTTTTACTCCTTCCTTGAGCCTGATTTCCCCAAACTATGTTGTGGTTATTTATTTATTTATTTGTTTGTTTCTGAGACAGGGTCTCACTATGTAGTTCAGTCTGAGCTTGAACTTACTATGCAGTCCAGGCTGGCCTCGAATTCATGATGATCCTCCTGCCTGTCTCCCAAGTGCTGGGATTGCAGGCATGTACCATTATGCCTAGCCTTTATGTTGCAGTTATTTTTACAGGTACTGTGCCTTCCTGTGATACACATAGATTAAGTTTCCTGACATCTGGATAAGTAACAAACAAATGCATTATTTATTGGAAAAGACCCATTACCAGTAACTGCTTTTCCCTGAAAGATAAAGTAGAATATATTTAAATATATTTTATTCAATTAATGAAGAGTTACTTAAACTTCTTCAACAGACAGGTCTGCTTTTGTCAGTCACCACCACCATCATTTTTCTTCACTAAGGTGGTTAACATGTTCCAACACTATGAATTTAATTCTCCATTTAAGAAGAGTGTGGATCAGTAAGAGTGCTGGAAACCATGACCACAATAACCCTATGAAGTCAGTTTTCCCCAGTCTAATAAATGAAGCACACAAGGTTAAGCAATTTGCCAAGAACACTTTACAAATAAAAGTGGAAGCTGGGGCTGAACCTAGAGTTCTTTGGTTTAATTTTGTGGCTACAATGTTACTCTCCCAATGTGCTTGTGGGTCTCTTTGTTTTGTTTTGGTTTTTTTGGTGCTGGGGATTGAACAGAGCCTTGTACTTGCTAGGCAAGCACTCTATCACTGAGCTAAAAACTCAACCCTGTTCTTATGGTTTTTTAACTTCAATATAAGAGGCCTATTATTAATTAACTCAACAAATATTCTAAATTTTATTTTTATTTTTTCTTTAGAGACAGAGTCTTGTTATGTTATCCAGGCTGGTCCTGAACTACTGGGCTCAAGTGACTCCCCTGCCTCAGCCTCTTGAATAGTTGATACTATAGGCATGTGCCACCATGTCTAGCAAGTATCTGAATTTTAATAAATACCTGGCATTGTGGTGAGCAATGGGATTAAAATTATACTAAGCAGATTTAAAAGAATAAAAACCACAAAAGTAGAAATAACAGTTGAGCATAATTAACCCAATCATAAATGCTATTTATAAATAATCCGAATGTGGCTGCTAAAAAGATTTCTGGGAGCCAGGCATAGTGCACGCCTGTAATCCCAGCACTTGGGAGGCTGAGGCAGGAGAATCACCACGAGTTTGAAGCCAGCCTGGCCTGCGTATCACAGGTAGTATAAAATAAATTCTGACAATTACAGGTTTGTCAGTAAGGCTCCTCAAGGCACTTTCATGTTTTTTTTTTTAGTTTATTTTCATAAATATTGATTTATTTCCTACCCGCTTCATTCTAAATAAATATCAATAAATAAATCTACCTCCTTTTTAGAGGTGAGACAAGTAAAAGAGTTAATTACATGCACTAGTTATTTTTGCCACAACTAAAATTTCTCCACCCAAAATTTTTTGATGAATGTCCTAAAAATTGAGATGTCTTTTGGAGGATGAGGAGAATCAGAAAATCAGGAAATTTACAAGTGCCACTGTATAATAACAGCAAATAGGTGATTCTAAAAAGTTCATCTTCATCTTATCCTCATTATGTTTAAAGTTCTCATCAGAGACACAAGTTTTAAAAAATCAATTTCAAGCCTATCACTTACAGATTTACTTTTCTGGATTTTTTTTTTAACAGAAAAAAACTTTAATTAGAAAATAAGAGAAAATGGTAAGAGACTTTAATTTAAGGAGCTCACAAAAAATCAGACCAGCTCTTAACAAAGTACTATGAAAAAGAAGAAAGGACTCCAGTTTGAGCTGCTGGAGGGACGCACTCTGATGAAAAGGATCAGACTGGTCCCACTCTTTATGGTCCTCATTGATCCAAATTATTCTAGAATTTAAATATTTTTGAATCACTGAATACCAATACTAACATTTTAAATTTTATTTCTTGCACTTTATCTCAACTAAAATTTAAAATGTCACATGATACACGAACAGATTTTGTTAAAGTATGAATCTGATGACTTGGTTTAAAATGTCATAAAAACATGTTACAGTACCTTTTAATAGGGACACTTTAGCAAGAGGTTCATTTAGGTCTTGCTCATCCATTTGGGCGTCTGCCAAGGGTAGGAGGAGAAATAATACAGACAGTACTTAGATCTATCAGCAATCCATTATCATCAAATTAAGTAACTAGAATTTGTATAGCTATTATATTTGGATAGTTAAAAGGAGTTTTAACGAAATATCCAAGATTCAAGGAATCTGATAAATGAAAGCACTGCTTTCTCTCTAAACACAACGAAATCTACATTTACATTAATCTATACACCTCAGTTGCCAAAAATATCTGCAGATTTGTAGGCATTAGGTTAAAACTCACCTGTAGTGTCGTCACTGCTTTTTTCCTTGCTTGGACTCAGAGTATCTGATAGGTCAGATTCCTTTGCTCTTGCTTGGTTTTCTACCAACAACAACAACAACAAAGTAAAAATCTCTTTTTAATTAAATACCTTATATCAAGAAAACTGCTCAGGCTATGAATGCTCAAAATCTAATGCAATGCAATTTTAGTATATGTGCTGCTGAAGCAAGCACCTAATGCAATTCAAAGTACTTTTAAAATTAACTGAGACCACTGAATCTCTTATTTTGTCACCATCCCACTCCAAAATAGAATGCTGGTTATTACATGTAGTTCATATTAAATTACAATGAGGATTATGTCTGCTATGCAGAGGGCAGGGGCTTTTGTTCAAGGCTGCCTGTTTGCCAAGTGAAAACAAAAATAAAGCAAGCTGGGGTAGAGCTCAGTGGTAGAGCGCAAGCGCAAGGCCCTGAGTTCGTTCCCCAGCAACCACCCCCGCCGCTGGAAAAAAGCAAGCTTTGCTGAAGTATTCAGAGAACTGCAACAGATATAGCAATATTCTCAGGATAATATGGATATGTATGAAGAAGATGAAAGGAAAAGACTGTTGGATAAAAACACTAGCTAGAAGATTGCCTTAGTGATATTTACACTCATATAATAAAACTAAAAAAAAATTATTTGTTATAAATTCACCGTTTAAAATAAGAAAAAGAATAACTTATTTTTAATGAAACATAACTATCTGAATTGCAGTGAGAAAAATCTTGTTAAAATGCTTTGAAATTATTTGCAAGATATTCTGTCAGGTTGGCTGGAGATTTAGCTCAATGGTTAGAGTGCTTGCCTTGCAAGCACAAGGCCCTCAGTTCAATCTCCAGCAGCGCCCCCCCCAAAGATATTCTGCTGGGTCCAATGAAGACATTCATTTTAGGCCTAATTTCACCTGATTGCTCTCTCAAAAATTCTAATTATAGGCCAACAATTTATTAAAGATGACTAGCAATCAATTAGGCCCCAGAGATCTGTATGTATAATGGCATATCTATGGAATCTACAAAGATATCAATGGTTATTTCTGAAGGAACTTAATGGTAGACGTTCATTAACTTCACATAGTTGTACACTGAAAATTCTGTAATGAATATACATTGTATTATAATTGACTAAATTAAGATAGATTTTCCACCAAGCATGGTGAAAGACGACTATAATCTCAGCTACTGGACAGGGTGAGGCAGGAGGATCACAAATTTGAGGCCAGCCCAGACAATTTAAGGAGACCTTGTCTCAAAAACAAAAAGGTCTAGGGGTGCAGGTCAGTGGTAAAGGGCTTGGCTAGCATGTACAACACCCTGGGTTCAACCAATCCCCAGTAAGAAAAGAAAGAAGAAGAGAAAAAAAAAAAAAAGACATATTTTGTAGTTTGAAAGAAATTAGAAACACATCTAAAGCCATTTATTTAAGACAATAAATATTAAAATGAAACTTGTTACAGCTACTCACACTCCTAGAATTTGGGACTTAATGTGCCAAATGGGTGATGAATTGTAAGAAATCTTTTGCTTCTTTCATCACTGCCATTTGTAGTCAAAAGTTAACTGCTGAGCAACAGGGAGCTCAGATTAGAAGTGAAGTCACCAATCACGAAGACCCCTGGGAGTTTAATCTGTGACCTCTGCTGCATGCATAATGTGCTATAAGCAGACATTTCTGAATGTTCTAGTTTTGATCACAAAGTTACACTCTCAAGCAAATTAATCTCCATGTACAGAAACCATTCTAAAGGTAAGGAACCAAACAGTCCATAAAGATCTTACTAAAATGTAAGCTCCATGAGAGCACAGATATTTGTCTGTTTCATTAACTACTGCTACTTCCCCAGTGAAGAGAACAGTGCTAAACAAAAAGAAACAAAGTTGACTGAAGGCACATATTTACTCTGAATAAAAAGGCAAACTTTTAGCAAATCAAATCATGGTTCATTATTGTTGGGTCTGGATACTTGTGTACAACCAAATCTATTCATGAAAGAAACAGGACAAAACC
Organism: Hystrix cristata; assembly: GCA_004026905.1. Taxonomy (NCBI): domain Eukaryota; kingdom Metazoa; phylum Chordata; class Mammalia; order Rodentia; family Hystricidae; genus Hystrix; species Hystrix cristata. The sequence continues at coordinate 51,514 of PVJO010005660.1, read as the reverse complement.
AATGGTAGAGTATCTACTTATTTTCAAACGTTTACCCATCTAGAAGCAGCATATAACTTTCTATTATCGAAGTAATTATTGACTAATCATTAAAGTACATACCAACAGTGCTGGGGATTTAGCTCCGTAGTTAAATGCTTGCCTAGCAAGTGCAAGGCCCCGAGTTCGATCGTCAGCACCCAAGAAGAACAGCTACTAGTATCAATACTAAAACTGATTCCAAGTAGGGAAGACTAAAATAAAGTGACTATTTCACTGTTGATGTACAGCTAACTATGGATGGTCAAAACAAATACACTCGTCATGGATCATTTTCTATACACTGAAACCATTATTTGTAAAGGAAGCAAAGACAAAGATCAAGAAGGGGGAAAATGGATATTTCGCTTTTGAATGCTCCCTACTCGTCCAGTAGCTAGCTATCATCTCCCTTTCCCCTCTTTTCACCACTTTTAAATAAACTGTCCTCTAAATAAAAATAAATAAATAAATAAATAAAAAAGAAGGGGGAAAATTAACATTTGTTGGACAGGAGAATGGTGCTTCCTGCTTTAATAAGCACCATCTTATTAAACTCCCACAATAATCCAGTACATCAAATCTCATTTTACAAATGAGGAAACTGAAGTTTTGAGAGCTAAAGTGAGTTGCCTGAGCATATCGTTAGTGGGACAATCATTTGCTTGTATTCCCACTTCCAAAGCTACAATAAACACATAATGAGTGTAAACTGAGTTAGGCCTTGAACTGAAAGCATATGTAACTTATGATATGTTGCATCAGATGAAATGTGGAAATACTAAGATTGATAATACCTGGGTAACTGTCAATTTCTAGCAACTTATAATTTCAATGCAAAAAAGACAATTCCATTTAAAAAAATCACCAATGAAAGAATTTTGTTTTAAAAGGAAGCAATTTAGCCAAATTCAAAGAAAATAATCAGGTTGTGGTGGCACATGCCTGTAATCCAGGACTCAGCAGGATCTCAAGTTTAAGGCTTGCCTGAATAACACAGTAAGACTGTCTCAAACATTAAAAAAAAAATCCTCAGCCTCCAGAGTGCTGGGATTACAGGTATGCACTGCCAGACCCAGCTATCTAAAGGATGAATTCTATTGTGTAGACTTATTTGCCATAATTTATTTAATAAATGCCTTTCTAACTAGACGCTTATGCTTTCCTCTTGTTGTTTTTAAAATACCGAAACAAAGATTCTTGCATATTCTTCCAATTTGTTCCTCAGGATAAAAGCCCAGAGGTGATACTGCTGGATTAAAAACATGCTCCTGAAAACTTGCAACACACATATTTTAAACCAGGTTTAAGAAGAAACTCAGTAATATTGCACAAATCTTTTCAATAATGATACTTCATAATTTGGAGCAAATATATTCTAATTCAGAATGCATTAAATAGAGTCATTATGGTAGCAGATATTTTAAAGAAGCACTGGTTTTCCCCCCTCAAGACTTTATTTCCATGTCAAAGTTCTGGATACTTAACCAACTAATCTGAATAGGTATTTAGGTGGTGAAGTAAAAGCTATTTTAAAGTCTGTTCTCATCTTGCTTTAATAAGATGAAATAAATTGTCATATGTACTAAAAATAGTTCACTGTTCTGAAACTCAATGCCTGTTTGCCAGAACAATATTAGTGATGCATACTCTATGCATTCTTTCCCCAAATATGGCATCTACCATGCACAAAATTCGGAATGGAAGCCACCAGACATCTGAAATAACATTATCATTTTAAATATTTTAAAAAGCCAAATGAATCCAGTTAACAAAACACAATGTACTAAAATTAGCATTCCAAATTTAACATTGTTTTTACTGATGGAAGCAACTGTGAATCTAGTTTTAAATTTTATACTAGCAGTCCGATGAAAGTTCTGCTATTACAATGACCATATTCTATCAGATTTACTTGCCTAATTTCCCTATACACTAAAGTGACTTGATAATATAATGCTTTAAAGCTTAGTTTTCTAAATTTGACAATTGTATCAGAAGGAATTAACTAAAACTACTTTGGGCAATTACTGGGTTATTCATTATAAAATACAAGACTCTACATTGATAAAAGTTACTACTTTTGTTGAAATCAAACTGAGATGTCAAAAATTAAGGCAATATTAAGTATTGGAATTTTAAATGAACCAGAACCTCAAAAATGAAACTGCAAGCATTTTTTCACTATCAAAAAAGATTTACATTGCATTTGATTAAACGAGATCAAAGCTGAAAACATTCGAATACAGGAAGATCACAACAAAATTTTAATTCTTAAAGAAACCTATAAAAAACATTAACTTTCAAAAAGAACCACACATCTATCCTCACTTTAAAAGATACTTTTAAAACAGAAATCCAACTATTTTACATTATCTGATACTGTACTTGGATCATCATTGTGAGCTATAAGAAATAAACTAATAATTAAAATATTATGACCTTGAAAATTTACACTAACCTTCATTAGCCAAAAGAGCTGTCAAAAAATTATACAAATAACAGAAAACAAACCTTTCGAAAGCTTTGTTTCTTCTACCACTTTGGTTAGATGCCCCTCCACGATCAGCTTCTCTGCCAAAGAAAATAAATGTTACTATCCAAGCCCAAACCGAGCAGCATTTCCCAGAGCAGAGCCGTGTAACACATTCCATGACCAAATTTAAAGATGATAACATTACTCCTATGACCAAGCTTGAACAAAAACTTCAACTTGGAAGGGGAACTAAGAGAACACAAACTACGATAGAGTAATCAGGTCAACATAGAAAACTGGACTTATGGAGACAATCTGTCTTTTATTTTCATTAGATTTCACTTTATTTAAAAAGTCTCGGACTTTTTGTGAAGGAATGAAAAGAAACAATACAGCCCTCTTTTTTTAAAAATTTATTTTATTTTAATAGTACATTTTAGAAATACAACCCTCTTTAAATCAAGGATATTAACTAGAAATAAAGGAATTCTGACAAGGTGCTTTAGACTAAAAATTATGTTGTACATAGTTTACTTTGCCCTCCTGATATAATTCATTAGCAATGTCTATAGAACATATTTTAGGATAATGATTAATTTTAGAAGAGCTAATTATTTAAAAAATTTAAAATGTTGTTTTATGGATAATTCTCTGTAAATATATAATGTACCTTCTTTATAATTATTTTTTAAAGCAGACGATTTATTTGAAGGTAGGGAAAGGGAGGAGAGAGAGAGAGAGACAGAGAGAGAGTGCCTTATAATTTATCTTAAATCATATTTTCATATCCTGTGTTTCACCAAGGAGGATAATATATCTAATTTAAATATCCTCTTCTTTAATCCTGTATGCCATTGGTCTCCTTCAACTGACTCCTTTGTAGTATATGAAATAATTTCTATTCTTTTTATTCTTTAACCAGCTCAATTTGGGCAACATCTATCACTCAACCACTGAAACCACTCAAAGATTTGTTTATGTGCCAAAGCCCATGATCCTTTCCCATAATTTTCATTTCTTACAGACTGTCTATCCCTGACTTCTCCAATACTAAGGTCAAAGTAACAGATTTAGATTATTTTATTTTATTTTATTTTTTAGATTTAGTTCTACAAGATGTAAAATGTAAGTTGTCATACCTGTACTGTCTTGTTCTGCTCCATTCCTGAAACTCACTTCCTAAAGCAACAACTTTTAACTTTTAGCCATTTATTTCTGTTATTCACATTTGTATTTCTAAATAGCTTACTGATTTAACTTTTCTATTTTAGACCTTACTGACAATGTCTCTCTCTCTTTTTTTTTTTGGTTTTTTGAGACAGGGTCTTGCTATGTAGTTCAGGCTGGCCTGGAACTCACCATGCAGCCTAGGCTGGCTTTGAACTGGTGGCAATCCTCCTGCCTCAGCCTCCCGAGTGCTGGGATTACAGGCATGCACCACCAAGCCCGGCTGATCATCTCTTACACATTTTTTTTTTTTTCTTGTGATGCTGGGGATCGAACTCAGGGCCTTCCACTTCGTAGGCAAGCACTCTAACCACTGAGCTAAATCCCTAGCTCATCTCTTACACATTATTAAGCACCTGTATTCTACTATCATCCTTATAAGTTACATTTTGTCAATCTAAAAATCAGTATTTTTATTGACTAATCATTTTACATATGAATCATATAATATGCTGTATTTCCTTGCTTATATAACACTATTTTTGGAATTTATAATACATCATGTATTATTTCACTAATTTTTATATATATATGTCAAACACAGTACAAGTTCTCACAGAACCATAAAACTCATGACACTGTCAAAATAACAAGTCAATTAACTTATCACATACACCCACCTCCATTTCTCCCTTTCCCTAGTCTTTATTTTTTTTTTTTTAACCAGGAGCATGTATCAGTACATTGTATACATAATGGTCACATTCATCATGGTTATTTTGTACCTGTACACGAGGTATCTTGGTTTTCCCCCCTCTTCTTCACCCCTCCCTTCTGCTACCCCCTTCCCTATTTACAGCAGATTTATTTGTATTTTCCTATTTTTTCCCTTTCATCTTTTCTTCCTTTTACCCTTATTTCTTTTCCCCCTTCCCCCTTTCGAGTTCTCCTCTTTTAAATATAAAAATATGGAATGCTTCATGAATCTGCGTGTCATCCTTGAGCAGGGGACATGCTAATCTTCTCTGCATCATTCCAATTTTAGTATATATGCTGCCGAAGTGAGCACTGCCTTGTCTTTTAATCGTACTGCTTTAGTCTGGGCTGTATGCTGTGCACAATATCCTGTCCTTTAATTTTTTGATTTTCCTCTTCCTGTTTTATTCCTTTATTTTGTTGCATCATATCCTCTGATAATATCCTGAAAGGAGATGACCGAGGATAAATGCTTCATGACTTTGTTCCTCTGAAAATGTTAGTATTTTCCCTTGTGTTTATTTGGTTGGTAGTTTGGTAAGATACACAATTATAGAACAATTTTCCCTCAGAATTTTGAAAGGATTGTTCCACTGACTTCTGGCTTGCAGCTAGAAGGAAATCTAATGACAGCCTGGCCGCTGCTCCTCAGCAGCCACGGAGACGTCTGGTACTCAGCAGTACTCAATATGCCTGCCTTTCTACGCACATGGGAGCACTGTACACTCCAACTCCTGAACACTGAGGAAGACCTGCCAGCCAGGGCTAAAGCATTTGAGATTGTTTTCTACCATTCTTTCACCACCCACTAAGGAACTCAAGAAATGTATGGAGTCAGCAACATTATAAAATAGTAAAGATTCCATCAATCTGGATCCTTGAGTGGCATTTGCAACAAAGTGTTCTCCCTCCCATGGACATGAAGCACAAATGAGAAAGAAATGCTTGGCAGATTAAACCATCAAGATTTCAGGGTTTGGCTGGGGATTTAGCTCAGTGATTAGAGTGCTTGCCTTGCAAGCACAAGGGCCTGAGTTCGATCCCCGGCACCACAAAAAAAAAAAAAAAAAAAAAGATTTCAGGGTTTGGACAGGCCCAGTATGGTGGTACATGCCTAGAACCCAGCACTCGAGAGTCTCAGGCAGGAGGATTGCAAGCTGAATGCCGGTTTAGGCTATATAACAAGTTTAAGGCCAGCCTGGATGACATAGAGAGACCCTGTTTCACTTCCCTTCCCCACATCAGGGTTTGGTGATAGGGAGGGCAGGAGAAAAGAAATTAAAATATTTCAAGGTTTATTTACAGTTATTTAATAATTTAGCTTATTACTAATACGAGAAGCTCTGTTTCTCTCTGAAAGTTTGCAGACTCTTCCCATTACACTTAATGCTCTTCTTTTTTTTGAGACAGGGTCTCTCAATGTAGTTCAGGCTGGCTTTGAACTCACTATGTAGTCCAGGTCGGCTTTGAACTGGCAGTGATCTTCTTGCCTCAGCCTCCCACTGGGCTCTTAAATTTCATATTCTTCAGTATATGGTCTTTTTCCCCCCCTTGCCTATTGATGGTGAAATTCACGTAACATAAAACAACCATTTAAAAGGAACAATTCAATTCAGTAGCATTTAGTACATTCACAATGTTGTGTAACAAGCACCTCCATCCAGTTCTAATCACCCTAAAGGAAGAGCTATACCCATTCCACATTCACTCCCCATTTCCCTGTCCCAACTGGGCAGTTGTCCCTGTCTGCTTTCTGTCTCTACGGATGTATTTATTCTAGATACTTCATAGAAATGGAATAACATGGCGTGTGACATTTTGCACCAGTTTAGTTTGTGATCTTTGGGGAATTATTCTGTATTTTATTTAAGTGATAAATTGTAATTTCTCTCCCCTTCTTTGCTCATTCTCTCATCCCACCTGCAAACTCATTATTCAGATGTTAGCTCTTTATGAGTAATTCCTTAGTTTTTAAAAAATTTTCCTCTTTTCTAAAACAAAACAAAATCTCTTGTTTTACTTTCTGGAATATTTCTTCTATATTCTCTAGCTCTTCTATTGATTTAAAAAAAATCTGGTTTCACATTTTTACTTTTCAAAAACTTTACTTGTGCTCTGGTCCTTTATTTATTTGCTGCTCCTTAAAAAAAAAAAAAATACTGCTGGGCGTGGTGGCACATGCCTGTTATCCCAGCACTTGGAAGGCTGAGGCAAAAGAGGATCACCTTGAGTCAGAGGCCAGCCTGGGCTACACAGTGAGTTCAAGGCCAGCCTGAACTACATAGTGAGATCCTGCCTCAAAAAGCAAAAGAAAAAAAAAAAAATCTTCATCTTGTTTCAGCCACAAAACATTTATCTTTCTGAAGAAAGTAATTATACTTTAAAAAAAATGTTCTTTTGCCTCTTACATTTTTTCCTGTTTCTTCTTCCCTAGGCACACTTTCTGTTTTCTTTTTATTATTATTATTATTTTTTAAATTGTTTTCTATTTTTTTGCTGAATTTCTTTATTCTTTTTTAAAATTTTATTTTAATGGTATATTTTAGATGTACATAGTGATAACATTCATCATAGGGGATTTGTACACGTACATGATTATATCTTGTTGCTTCTTTTTTTCCCATTCCCCTTTTTAAATTGTTTTCATGCCTGACTTTCTCACTAGAATTTCCTTAAAAGTCTGATCATTACCAGGTTTGGTTGTTGTCTTAGTTACTTTCCTTGTTGCTGAGACAAAATACTCAACACTCAAACTTAAAGGAGGAAAGGTTTATTTCAGCTCATAGTTTATAGAGGTTTCAATTCATAGTTGGCTGGCTCCAAGACAGGGCGGCATGGCAGAGGGGCTTCACACAGGAGAAACCACTCATGGCAGGCAGAAGACAGCTAAACCAAGCAAGCTTAGCAGCTTCTTTCTGTCCTTTTAAAATTCTATCTAGGCTATGGGTTTAGGGCAAGTGCCAAACCAATCAGTGAACTGATTTAGTAATCACACACCCTTAATCCTACCATTGCACCATCAGAAAGTCACACACTCTAGACCCAGTCACTTTTGAAAAAGCCCCACCTATGACCACATGAGGCTTTGAGGGGACATCTAGACACAAGCCATAACAGTGCTACAGGCCTATAATCCCAGCACTCAGGAGGTTGAGGCAAGAGGATCACCATGAGTTTGAGGCCAGCCTGGGCTACATAGTAAGTCAAGGTCAGCCTAACTACACAGTGAGACTTTGTTTCAAAAACAAACCCCAAACCAAATCAAAACAGAACAAAACAACAACAACAACAACAACAATAACAAAACAAAGGCGAAGGCAAAGAAAAATTCCCAAGTCCTATATGCTTGTTAACTGGTGGGTAACACAGTGGCAGTTCATGCAGAGACCTTCAAGTATCAGTATTATTCATAATACTTACTCTTTGATACTTATAATACTTATTCATCATACTGACTCAGTTTCACTGGAATGGAACCCTGTAACCACCTTTCTTTTCTTTTCTTTTTTTTTTTTTTAGACAGGGTCTCACTATGTAGTCCAGACTGGCCTTGAACTCATTATGAAGCCCAGGCTGGCCTCAAACTTGTGGCAATCCTCCTGCCTCGGCCTCCAGAGTGCTGGGACTACAAGCATGCACCATCACACCCAGCTAATGGCTTTAACTACTGCTGGATCTGAATAATTTCTAAATGCTGATGTCAGCTCTGGGTCTTTCTTAGGCCCTAGAACTTTTCTGTCCATCTACTTTCCAAACAGCTTTCATGAGATATTTCAAAGGGATTTAATCTCACCATGTCTAAAATGGAATTTATCTTCTCTTCCTTTCTCCTAAGAGTTTGGTATCTTGCCTCTCTATGCTTCTATAGCTCTTTATTCATATCTGTTTGAAGGTAAACTGTGACTTCCCATTATGTCTACCTTTCTTAACATACTACGAACTCCTGGAAGGAATGTACAAATTCCTTCAAATATTTACTATGTATGAAGCATAGTGCTAGGTAGTCCCCATGGATTACAAAGATAAATGTGACAAATCTAGGAATCTAGGATTTAGTGTAAGTAGGGAGATATGTCATTAATAATTTAATTTCAACCCAAATCTGACACACAATAGGCATTCAAAAATGCCTATTACATGAATATAGCAAATAATAAAATAATATAAACAGACTTTGAAAACTTTTAGTCTTTCTCTAATTAAAGATTTAAGTATCAAGTTGTTTTGAAAATTATAAACCCACATCAGAAGATTATAATTTACTGCTCAAAAGTCTCATCCTTAGAACAAACCTGACATGCCTACCACAGGCAACGAGGTCCACAGGAACTACCCTAGTACCCCAGAGTTCAGCCAACTATACTCCACCGGGCCAAATCCAACCTTCTGGCCCCTTAGTACATTAGGTTTTATGGGAACACAACCAGCTCCATTTATTTATATATTGCTTTGGCAGACTTGAGTAGATGCAAAGGAGACCTTATAGAGCCTATAAAATTTAAATTTTTTTTTTTTTTTTTTTTTTTTTGGTGCTGGGGCTCAAACTCAGGGCCTTGTGCTTTGTGCTTGCTAGGCAAGCACTCTACCACTTGAGCTAAATCCCTAGCACACGGTTTCTTTCTATCTCACACTTTTTCCAGATATATGCATAACTTACACAGTTTAGTATATGTGCTGCTGAAGAAGCATACAACTTAAAAGTTTAGTACCATTTCTGTTCAGCCACATACTACCACTGTTACTCGCTATCAATTTATATTTTTTTATTTTTCTTCAGTGAATTTAGCACTACCTGACATTATTAGCTTATTAGTTTTTGTCTCATTAAGAATGTAAACTCCACTATGAAATGCTTTGTCTCTTCACCTTTTTTTTTTTTTGTCTCTTCACTTTTAAAGCCCCAACAGCTATCATGATGCCTGGTACATAGAGAGTAGATGCTTAATGACTGTTTGTTGAATGCATGGATTAAGCATCTATTTTTTGTTTGTTTGTTTGTTTTGAGACAGGGTCTCACTATGAAGCCCAGGCTATCTTCAAACTCATGGTGATCCTCCTGCCTCAGCCTCCTGAGTGCTGTGATTACAGGTGTGCACCACCATGCCTGATTTAAGGATCTATTTTTAAAGGGATTAAACCTGGAAAAATTATTATTAATTTTTTTTTTTTTTTGGTGCTAGGGATCGAATTTAGGCCTCGCCCTTGTTAGGCAAGTGCTCTACCACTTGAGCTAAATCCCCAACCCCTAATCTGGAAAAATTATTTGAATGCTTCCCTCATCCTAAAAAGTTAAGAATAACTTACTACATATAAAAAGTTAACAGTACTAGTATATAAGTGCTAAATAATAATTAGTTGTTATTACTAGTACTGTTGAAATTATCTGAGGTTATATTATCAAACCTGATGAATCACTAGTGCTCTATAATTAAAGAGGTCTATAGTTATATGATTTTTAAAATTCTTTAAGCATTGAGTCTCAAATGTGAGTAGTTCTCTCAGTACTTTGGAATAGTAAAAGTCACTCTTGTAAACACAGAATCAAAAGAAGTTAGAACCAGATCTCTGCCTATGACCCCATTCCCCATCAGAGACTCAAAAACAGAACTACCTTGAAATAAAAACCACAGGTCTTGAAAGAGATGTCTGACTTGGCAAATTGAGAAAGAGAAAGTAAAGTAGAAGGCTTTCTTTTCTAAAATGCACCCCTTTTTGAGGGTTACTCTAGAGAAATAATCATTTTCTCCTATTTTAAAACGTTTTTGTTGTGAAAAATAACACACAGATAATAAGGTAAAAAGTACAAAGGTACATACTGATAAAATTTTATAAAGCAAATTTCTGTGTCATCACAAACAGAACTTTCCCAGCAACTTTTTTTTTTTTTTTTGGTGCCGGGGATCAAACTCAGGACCTTGCACTTGCTAGGCAAGCACTCTAACCACTGAGCTAAATCCCCAACCCCATCAACTTCTAAAGACCTCCATACACTCCTTTCCCATCAAGATGCTGCCTCTTCCATAATGAGTATTATTCTGAAAAAAAAAAAAAAGGTACTATTCTGATTTGTATGGTATCTAATTTCTCACATTTCTTTATGGCCACATTACTCAAATATGTGTGACTAAATAACATAACTTTAGTGCTTCTGAATTTTATATAAAATGAACACATTATATATTCTTATGCATCATATTTCTTTAACTCAACAGATTTAGTGCATTTATCCATTTGGCTATTGAAGGTTTTTTTGGTTATTTCAAGTTTTAAACTAGTGGCCAGGCATGGTGGTGCCTACCTGTAATCCCAGCACTTAAGAGCTGAGGTAGGAGGATTGCTGTAAGTTTGAGCCTGGGTTACACAGTGAGTTCAAGAACAGCTTGAACTATAGAGTGAGACCCTGTCTCAAAAAACAAAAAAGCCAAAAAGCCAAGAAAAAAAGAAAAAGTTTTAAGCTATAAATGAAGAACAAGGAAAACAAGGAAGTCAAAACAAGTTTAAAAGGAGCACAGGTGTGCCAAGACTGTATAGAAATATTAAAAGCTAAAGAGAGATTTTTAAAAAACTATCTCCCATGTGCAGTATATTGTGAGAAAATCTGGTAGAAATCTTATAAAACTGGCTGACTGGGGAAATGATAGATATAAACAAACAATTTTGCAATGTACCCTAGATCAGACCCATTTAGCTTACACTCAGTTTTCCTATAACAGGGACATAACCCAGGATGAGCAGGAAACCACGTGGTACCAAGTATTTACTATTCTTTGCCATAAATAAATTCCTTTAGCTTAGAGAAATAAAAATTTTTAAAGCAAAGTTTAAAACTGTTTCAAGTAGAATACGCAATCAGAATAATCCTGAAGTTGTTCAAAGAGGCTGATCTCATAGTGATGCAAAGTACACATTTAATTACACAGTAATACTGATTGAATGCATTCCTCCAAATAAGGCAATGTCTGCGTGACAGCAAAGCCTTAGCAGGGAGAAGGGGATGAAAACAGCACACAGAGATTAGTGCCTAGAGTTTCAAAATGGGGATGGCGGTCAGGAAGAAATTTTTGAAAACCAGAGAAAAGAAAAAAAAAAAAAAGAAATGAAACATTAAGAGAATTAAACTTTTGTCTAATAGTAATAGCAAAAACAGTAAAAATGGATGAAGAATACGAAGACATGAGGTTCATTTCAGGGCACCTGCCAACTCCACAATAAAGAGGGAGACTCCCCTGGGGAGGAGACAGTTTTTCTCTACAAAGTAGACTTCAAGGGAAATTTCAGGGGCACCCAGCAGTCAGGCCTCTTCCCTCATCCAGACAGAGTACAGGCAAGAGAAATTAAAGGGGCAGGCAGCAGTTCAAAGAAGGCTGTCTTTCACTGTGTTGTGAAGCAACAGGTCTTCATGTCCTTAGAGTCTCCACTTTTTTTTGTTTTGTTTTGGTGCTGGGGATGAGCTCAGGGCCTTGTGCTTACTAGGCAACCACTCTAACCACTGAGCTAAATCCCCAGCCCCAGAGTCTCCACTTTTCATCTTTTTTTTTGAGGCACTGGGTTTGAACCCAGAGACTTCACACACTGGGCTACATCTTGAACCCTTAAAAAGTTTTTTTTTCTTTTTTCAATTTGAGACAGGATCTTACTAGTTCCCAGGCTGGGCTTGAATTTGTGATTCTCCTGCCTCCCTGCCAAGAGTGCTCAAATTACGGAAATGTACCACCACTTCTGGCTTCATCTTCTCACTCAACATACAAGTTAAGCCAGTGAAAGAGTTCTTGAGAAAGGCACAATTTGTTAGCTCAGGGAGCATCTTTAGCAGAAAACAAAGATCTCAATGTGTCTAATAAGTTTATACGGTAAACCTGAAGTAACTAAAATTTGCATGGAAAATGGAATATGAAATTCTGCTCATGCTCTGAATCTCTATAGCAGAATATATTGCTAAAAGCTTTTAAGGAAGTTTCACTGAAGTTCCATCTTACCCCAGAAAGAATGGTGTCATCAAGAAATAGTCAAATAATAGCAGGGCATGGTAATCCCAGCACTTGGGAGGCTGAAGCAGGAGGATCACTGTGAGTTCGAGGCCAGCCTTGCTTGATTACAAGAGTTCAAGGCCAGCCCGACTACATAGTGAGACCCTGTCTCAAAAAATAAAAAGCAAATAATAGCATGCTGGTGAGGTTGCAAAGGGGAAAAAGGAACCCTTCATTGTGAACTAGTCCAACCACTATGGAAATCAGTATGGAGATTCCTCAAAAAACTGAAAACAGAATTCCATTTAACTTAGCTATTCTCCTTCTAAATATCTTCCTGAAAGAGTTAAAGACATCATATTACAATGACATGTGTATATCCATGTTTATAGCAGCACAACTCATAATAGCTAAACCTTGGAAGTGGCCTATATGTTCATCAATAGATTAATGGACAAAGAAAATGTGGTATTTATACACAATGGAGTACTATTCTACCATAAGAAAGAATAAACTTGAGTCATTTGTAGGAAAATGGATGCACCTTGAGAAAGTGAAAGAAGCCACAGAGGGGCTGGGGATTTAGCTCAGTGGTTATAGTGCTTGCCTTGAAAGCACAAGGTCCTGAGTTCGATCCCCAGCACCAAAAAAAAAACAAAAAAAAACAAAAAAAAAAAGAAAGAAGCCACAGAGACACAAGCATAAATAACATATAGTTTCTCTTACATGAGAAATCCAAAGTATAAACAACTGAAAGATCAAAATAAAAGATAGATAACAGGAAATGGGGAGGTAGATCTTTTGCAAATGGGACCAAGAAATGGAGGGAATGGGCAGGAAAGAGAAGGGGAAGTAAAAAGAATTAAGATTTGTTATGTACATGAACCAACTTTCTCATGAGGAATATAATCATTATGTACTGCAAACATGTACTAATTAAAAAAAAGTTTTACTGAAGTTAACTTGCTAATCCTAGATTTTATCTATTGAAGCTCTTTTTATATAGAATATTTACAGTTTAAGAATTATCCAAAGATTTTATTGAAAAATCTCTTCAAAGTCCAATCTCTTCAATTGAGATTAAGTGCTTCTTTCCAAAAAGAAAATTTTGAAAAATACAATCTGCTTATCATAAAAGGAAAACAAACTGAAATGTGTTTCACAATATTGTTCTTATGGATTCAGACATACAAACTAAAAAAAAAAATCTACCAATGTAATAAAGACATGAAGGATCCACCAGAAGTGACCTAGTTTCTAATTTTTAAAACACAAGGTGAATTTATTCTACATAAACACTAGTAAATAATGAGGGCAAGGTATTTAACATTGGCTTTTTAAAAGACTGGAAACAAGATGAAGTACTATTCCAAACTGAATGTATTTTGTAATCAAGACCATAAATCAGTTAACAATTTTATCAAAAAATAAACAATGCCTTTCAATGAAAGTAATAGCAAAACATTTGTGCGACCTTGTTACTGAATTATCCAAAATTGTTTTGAAAGTGCTTACAATAGGTTCACTTGCATAAGACATTTGCTGAATTTGACTTGCTTGGATAGTTCTCATTAAACACAATTTCCACAATGGCAGCTTGTCATAAAATGATGATATGTCCCTTCTAATAACAAACAAAGACCCAGGGAGCCCTCCCTATGCCAACTCTGGCTATCCACATTTAAGGAACCAAACAGATTTGGAAAAAAATTGAGATAGAAATCATCAACAACCAAACCACTGCTACTTGTTACCTGACACTGAGAAACCAAGCTGATTCCAGTAACAGGCCTCTCCCTAGATACATTAAATTGGAGTCTAAAATTTTCATCATTTGTGCTCATAGAGTCAGTGAATTCTAACATCTAGGAATACTTGTATTTTATTTTTTCTGATCTTTGGTCTACCCTTTGTGTATAAGAATGGGATTCTTATACTTTGATTTTTTTTCTGTGTACCACATATTTAGTATTTAACCATGCAATTACATAGTTCTTATAAACAACTTTTTATTAGCAGTTTAATATCTCCATTGAGGGGACGGACTTGCCATAATTTACACAACTTCTGTGATATCTCTTATGTTTATTTGGTCCATTTCCCCCCAAAACAGTGTTACAGTGAAAATCTCTACATGGCCTTTTTTAAAAAAAAATATTGTTTTATGTTAGAACTATACCTATATGGGTTGGATATTTAACTCAAGTGGTAGAGTGCTTGCCTGGCAAGTGCAAGGCCCTAAATTCAATCCCCAGCACTGCCCCCCCCCAAAAAACTATAGCTCTATAGCTCTAAAACACACACAAAACAAAACAAAAAAACCCCAAAACTTAACTAAATATTAGTTATTTTAAATAGAATGTTTAATAACAAACCAGACATTTAAATTTTTGTTCTCTCTCTCTCTCTCTCTCTCTTTTTTTAATAAGGAAGGGATTAAGAGTAAAGGCTAGTAGGGCTGGTGATTTAGCTCAGTGGTAGAGCACTTGCCTAGTAAGCACAAGGTCCTCAGTTTAATCCCCACCAAAAAAAGAAAAAAAGAAGAAGAAAAAAAAGAGTAAAGGCTAGTGATGGTGTCACTAAAAAGTGAAAGGATTTTTGCAAATTGCAACTCAGTAAAACATTCTTTAATTCTTTCTTCTTATTTGTTTGGGGGCTCGAAATATGAATTCCAAAAAAAATTCAAAATAAAAATAACCTATCAAAGAATGATTATATGTAACGAAAGTATAAAATCTTTCTTCTAAGTACTGATATTTTACTTATTTTTTTGTTTTTTGGAGACAGGGTCTTGCTATGTAGTTCAGGCTGGTTTTAAACTCGCTATGAAGGTGATCCTTCTGCCTCAGTCTCCAGATTGCGGGTATTACAGGTGTGTGTCTCACCATGCCCAGTATAAGTATTTATATTTTATATTTTATACTCTTTTACTGGTTTTAGTGATTATCAATTATCTTGCCCCAAGTTACTAAGCCAGTTTCCTGTAAAAGTGAGATTTTCATGTCAGAATAAAACAAAAAGATGCTCTAATCTTTGTTTTATAAACATTGTTTTAAAAGAATACGCTATGCTTATTAAATAAACTGCTTCAAAGTAATATTAAATTTTATAGTACCTAAAGTGACAAAAACAGAAGCTCTTCTAAAACCCTTTAATGAAACTTCACATTTCATGAAATGTCTATAAGGAGTATAACATTTGATCTGCTGAATTTGTTTCTTCTGTAATTAGCTGGCATGACCATTACAATCCTCAAGTACTCCTAAAATTGTAGTTGAGGGGAACCACATATGTATGCTCATACAACCCACAAAATGAAATAATACATATACATTTTTGGAAAATCACTCACTTGAGGAGGAGAGGAGAGGAAAGAAAAATATCTGATAGGAAAGAGTATATATTCTATCAACAAACCTTTATATGATGACCTTCACTTATCATTAACAAGACTAAGCAAATATCCCAACCCTTTATCACAGATTTAAGCAGCTATACATTTTTCAGGTAAAAAGGAATCCACGGTAATTTTGTTCAGGATTCAGCAGTGGTCTAAATTCTCTCGAATGATAATCTATCTTTAAAATATACTTCATACACAGAAGGTTAAATATTACATTATTTCTCTTTTATAAGAAACCCAAAATATACATAATTTAAAGAGCAAAATGAAAGTGGGATGATAGGAAACAGGCAAGTAGACTTTGTGGAGGTGGGGAAGGGATTTAGGAATGAGGGGTAAAGGAGAGGGTTAGGAGAGGAAGGGGAAGGTAAAAATGATTAAAATATAATACGTGTATGTACCACTTTCCCAAGATGAATGTAAATTATTAGGTATCAAAAATACACAGCAACAAAAAAATTTTTTAAAAATCCCAACAGCTGTACACAACTTCCCAAGGATAGCTAATTGACATCATGACTATGGGACAATCTTCTGTAACTCCTTCTCTAAAATGAGAAAGCTCCTGCTACACTGAAGGCCATCTTCAGAACTGAGTGCCCGAAATGAGTAATTGTTTTTATAGCTTTATGTAATCTATAAGAAATTTATTTAAAAATCTTGAAATTCAAATCTGTAATAGATCTAGCACTTAATGAAGAAATAGTAATGACCTGTTCACATGGAAAATTTAGATGCTTGACATTCTTTTTTTTGTTTTAGTTTTTTTGAGACAAGGTCTTGCCATATAGTTCAGGCTGGCCTTGAACTTACTAAGTAGACCAGGCAAGCCTCGAACTCGCAGCAATTCTCCTACATCAGCCTCCTAAGACCTGGGATTACAGGCATGTGCCAGTATGCTCAGCTGATGTTCTATTTTTTTTGGTGCTAGGGATCAAACTCAGGGCCTTGCACCTCCTAGGCAAGAACTCTAACCACTGAGCTAAATCCCCAGCCCTCGACATTCTGTTTTTTTCCCTAATCAGTCATCATTCTTAGTCCACAAGTTCGGAATTTCCTCTTTGTGTGTAAGTGGCTAATATGAAATACTCAGCTTCACCTATGAAGGCAATTACAATAGTAATATTTTTCTCAATACAGAGAAATGAACAGTATGAAAAGGTTCACTGCTGTCTGAAGATGGCTCTTTGTGCATTTCTATAACAAACACATTGAAATCCTCAGTTTTTCCTCTTACTTTTCCATTTTAGCCCCTGACTTCATTAAAATTAATGTGAAAAATACTCTGTACTCACTCTGGCATTCTATGAACTGATGAATAAAAGTGCAGTCCCCGCCACTCTTTGAAAGCAAGTGCTCTAATAAAGAAAGAAACACCTTTAAGGATATCGTTTATTGGCTGTCTTTGAAATCCAACAGCAAAGGTAGGAAAACTGAAATGTATATTAACATGGGTAACTCTGAGCAGGACTGATAAAAGCTGAATACATCTTGACACTAAAAGTCAAAGTATTTTGGAGTTAAAGACTGAAATTTGTGATTATATAATCATGAATTTGTCTCTGGAATGGTTAGTTTTTAAAGGTGCAGTTTTTATCCAAAGAGCTCAAAAAAGTCACCCAAACATACTGCTTTAAAATGTTTCTCTCCACCCCTACCCAAGAAAAAAGAAAGAGAGAGAAAATGCTTCTCCCAAGTGAGTATAGTGGTGGCACACCTGTAATCCCAGCATTCTTGAAGCTGAGGCAGGAGGATGGCAAGTTTGAGCCCAGCCTGGGCAACTGAGTGACTCAATGAGATCCTGTCTCAAAGAAACAAGCAAAACAAAACCACCAAGTAAAAGGAAAAAAACCAAAAAAACCCCCAAAATCCAAACTGGGGATGTAGCTCAGTGTGAAGGCCCTAGCACCAGCAAACCCCGCCCTCCACAAAAAAAGAAAAGTTTCTCCCATATTTAAAATACACCTTTCATCATGCTTCATGAAAGCTTAACACGTACTCCTAAATAATTCTACAAATTTATCTTTCTTACTATGAATCTTCAAGTGTATACTCTCTATCAGTCCCTCTTCAAAGCTATTTATTTTAAGAAGCAAAAGGTAAACACTTTATGAATACTATAAAATAATTCCTTAAAATTTTGAAGAAACGGATGCAATACTTTGTTTTCATAAATGATCTTCCCTTTGAGTTCTTTAATCTACACCTCTTATATGATTAAAATATTCAGTGTTTATGTCTGCCCAAATTATTAAAATAAGTATACATTTTAAAATAAGAGTTTCATATATGGTTTTTCTCAGGTCAAACAGAATTTGGTATTGTTTAAAAAAAAAAAAAGAGAATGCCAAAATCTAACAGTGGTTTAAGGCAAGTTTCAACCTTTTCCTTACGATAATTTTTTTTTTTTTTTTTTTTGGTGCTGGGGATTGAACTCAGGGCTTTGTGCTTGCAAAGCAAGCACTCTAACCATTGAGCTAAATCCCCAGCCCCTCTTACGATAATTTTATTTACTCTGCTTCTGAATCTGGATAACATTCATTACATGTTTGATCTTTCAAAGCCACCAGATTTTAGAAACGTATTAAAAATGTATTTCAACATTATGACTCTCTGAAAGGTATAAAAGCTCTCAAATTTGTGAAAAAAGACATACAAGTTAGTGCTATTCTCACTCTAAAATCCTCTTCTCTTCTCCATGTCTCTACTCCACCCTTAAATTATCGCAACTTTGGGAGAGAGGCAGACACTACCTACTCTGATGGTGCCTCACTCTCTCCTGACATCCTTCTTGTTAGCTGCCTTCTTCACCTCTATTCTCAAATTTATCATTATCTTTTAGCTAGTTATATGGTGTGCAGAGCCATCACTGTAGGACAAAAACATGATACATGCTTTCATACACCTCATATTTGGGAGAGATGAATACATTACATACTTAGATAAAACAAAGCATTTCATTTAAAATGCTAATTCCAACAGAAATTTGAAATTACAAACCTTTAGATAGATAGAATTTGCCAATTGAAGCCAATCGAAGTCAATTAAAGCAAAACAGAAACCCTCAGCAGAAAAGTAACTGTTAAGATACAAAGTTGTTTTACATAAAATCTAAGCTATGACATTTTCACAATTCAAAACTATGCAGCATCACATTAAACATGATAACACATTTGGAATAATATTTTAACATAACTAAAGGACTTTCTGAAACTTATCTGAAACCAAATTTCAGACCAATATCAACGGACTTCAAATGACATTTATTGAAACAGGCTATCCTTCCATCACTCACCATGCTAAAAAAAAAAAAATCCAAAAACTTGCCCTTTGTCCTAATTTTTTTTTTTTTTTTTTGTGGTGCCGGGGATCAAACTCAGGCCCTTGTGCTTGCAAGGCAAGCACTCTAATCACTGAGCTAAATCCCCAGCCCTCCTTTGTCCTAATTTTTATGTCTAGTCTACAATAAAATATTTACTACACTGGTTTAGATAAAACCTAATGTTAATATAAATTCACAAAAAAGAAGTGTCTTACATGTAGTATAAGTCAAAGATTTGTTTTTTTTCTTTGGTGCCAGGTATTGAACTCAGGGCCCTGGGCTTGGTAGGCAAGCACTCTAACCACTGAGCTAAAGCCCCGGCTAAGTGAAAGATTTGAATCATGACACTTAGTATTAGATCACTTGAATTCAGGCTTGTAGAAATTTACTCTGCTCAAACTACAAAAGATGCATAACACTGATAATCCAAAAGAAACTGGATATTTACTGGAAGAAAGATGGGTGTCCGTAACAATGCATTTTATTTATGTACATGAGTTTCTGATGGATTTTGACTTTTTTCTAGCCTACGCTGTCTGATACTATAGCCCTTAGTCACATGTGTTACTAAGCCCTTCAAATGTGGCTAGTCTGAACTGAGATATGCGATACATGTAAAACAAATGTACAATGATTTCAAATACTCAGTTAAAAAAAAAAAAAGTAATGCGAACTGAGCACAGTGGCAACAAGTCTGTAATCCCAGCAACTTGGGAGGCTGAAGCAAAAGGATAGTGAGTTCAAGGCCAGCCTAGGCAATGTAGTGAGACCCTGCTTCAACAAGAAGAAAAAGTAGTATGAAATGTTTCATTAATAACTTTTTGCATGTTGAAACAACATTTTTGATATTTTGGGTAAATAAGATATGTTGCTAAAATTTGTTTTACCTGTTTCCTTTCATACTTTCATTGCAGCTATGAGAAAATTTTAAATTATACATGTGGCTCTCATTGTATGTCTTTTAGATTCCACACTCTTATATTCAAATTATGCTTATTAAATTATGACAAGATTTACAGCACAAAATCTGTGCTTTTCATAGCTACATTATATTTAAGTAATTTCAAAAACTACTTCCATTTCACTGGAAGAAGTATGAATTTCAACATTTCCAGACATTTTTGAAATATTCTCTTACAACTATACCTTGTGATCTCTGTACTAAAGAATAATTTTAGTTTAAAAATCATATAACCTTACCAAAAAAAAAATCATATAATCTTATGGCTATGGACTTTGGAATACCTGGTAATTCTTTGTTATCGTATTACAAGTGATTCAGAATGGAGTAAGCAACACATCTTATTTCAAAGCCTAGTCTTTAACTAAATCTGGCATGATAAAGTTTTTGTGTATATCCAGAATTTTACTTAGCGTCTTTAAAAACCTCCTATTAGCTAATCTCACATTACTCAATTTATCAACACCAAAACAACACAAATATACCAATAAGGGAATAATAATTATAGCAAGGAGTTACCTTTATCTAAAATACTTTATTAAATCTTTTATTTTATTTGTTTTTGAGACAGGGTCTTGCCATGTAGTTCAGGTTGGTCTTTTTTTTTTTTTTTTGGTGCTGGGGATCGAACTCGGGCCCTTATGCTTGCAAGGCAAGCACTTTAACCACTGAGCTAAATCCCCAGCCCTCAGGTTGGTCTTGAACTCACTAAGTAACTCAGGCTGGTTTTGAATTTGTGGCGATCCCCCTACCTCAGCCTCCTGAGTGCTGGGACTACAGGCGTGCACCACATGCCTGGCTTTTTAAATCTTACACTAAGGAGTCTGCAACTATTCTACAATATAAAAACAATCCACTATTCTCCTAAATTGATTGGGACTGACAAAAGTTTCAACATTAATCTGACAACTCTAAATAACAAAAAGGTGGTTTTGTGTATATGAAAGGATCCTCTTAACTGGAGAAATAATATTCTCAGTTTAGATCAACACTATTAATAAATAGATATTCAAGTCAAGAGAGTAATAGATTGGATTAAAAAGTATATATGCCAGAAACAGAAAGGCAAAATAATAACAGAAAATACAAAATCATTTAAGGAAGGTAAATTTTTAGAAGATGAGGATTAATTCATTTTATATAAATTTGCTTAATATATTTAAGGAATAGCAAGTAGTAATTCTGGTACAATGAATATAAACTACACCTTTAAAGATTCTCAAATTGAAACTCAATCAAATTGAGATTAAAAAAATCAATGTATTTTACAAAGGATACATAGAAATGTCAAATAGCAATGATTAAAGAAATTTTTTTTTCTTAATTCAGAGTTCTAAAATTCACTATGTAATATTAGGTCTTGACCCTGCAGCTCATATATACATGATTTTCAAGCCTAGTTTGCCAGTTCTTCATTAAAAAACAGCCAAACAAAAACGAAACAAACCACCTCTTAATTCTACCAGTTTTACTGCTGCCCAGGAACTATAAAGATTCCCCCTGATACATGGAAAAAACACTTAACAGAAAGTTCTGGTACTGACTCTGACATCCCTCTTTAATTTCTGTATAAAAACTGTGATGATATGCACATAGATCAGTATATACAGATAATCATTTTATTCCTTTGACACTCTAGGCATCTAGTGCAGGACCTGGCACACTGTTGGTGTTCAATTAATGCTGGATGAAAAGAGATCAAAGGTCAACAAGGATATTCAAGACTAAAGGATTATAGAAGTCACTGGGTAAAAAGCCCTGCATGTAGTAATGAAAACCAATATATAGTAGCTACAAGTTTTTAGTTAAAGCGAGAATCCATGTTATCAAAAAAAGGGTCACAGAACCAAGAACTAATAGATTTTTCTGGTGGCAGAAATGACTGTGTATTGGGTCAATGAAACAGATGAATGAATAAAGTAGTTTCTATGACATGTCCAAGAGCTCAGTGGGCTGTTAAATGAACTCACACATTAAAAATAGAGATCTGGAACCAGAGCTTGAAGAAAAAAATGGTGGGTCTTTGAAAAATACAGTCAGGGAAAAGGAGCTTCATTATATAAGCCATTGCCAAAACTGAACTTTATCATTTTCTTATATTTGAGCAATTGAAATTTCCATACAACATAGGATATCCAAGAATAGATCAGAGAATTATATCTTAGAAAATAAAGGGAAACCTGATTTTACTGTTTGGTTTTTTGGCTTGTTTTTGTGGTATTGAAGACTGAACTCAAGGCCTTGCACATGCTGGGCTAGCACTCTACCACTAAGTTTCCAGCTCCAGCCTCAGAAGCCTATTTTTAAAAGATAAAATTCAATAGCTTCTGAAGAGTGCACTTTTCATTCTAAATATTTAAAACGTTAATACCCTGAGCTCCCTAACCTGCTCAAATAGTAAAAGGATATCATGAAAGAAAAATATTTAAGTTTTTTACACTACCTTTTTCTGTGCTCCCCTTTATTTTAGGTAAGAAGTCATCAACTTGTATCCCTAGGATTAAGACAGTATATCATTGCCTGATCAAAGAAAGTATTACTTTAAAATTGGTCTCAAGTATAGACACGGCATTTTCTATTCGTACTCGTAGTAAGTTCGTATACTGAACACTTTATTTTTACTACAAGGGTTCAACTTGTCATTTCCTTCTAATTGAAACTTAGTGGCCTTCCTATGAACTGTGCAAGAAAAAGAATCCCATTGTTCATGGATTTATGTAGACTATCTCAGATGCAGAAATTTCATTCACCTCAAGGAATGAACAATGGTGCCCACTAGTGGCAATCAAGTATATTTTAAAGGGAAATTTTCTAAGAGTGTAGCATTTTATATCTAATATGTAAAACATCCCTTTTAAAAAGTAAGTACCCAATGTGAGATAGTAAACAAAGTAAAAAACTTAATGATTATATTGGGCTTCAAATAAGAAATGTGATGACACCTACCTAAACTGCTGCATTCTTTAAGAGTTTTCTCCTGAAGATGTTCTAACCGTACTGTAAATAAAATTCCAAGAAAAAGATATTTCACAGACAAAAAGAAAAAAATAATCTAGTCTAATGAATTTTTGAATTAGGTAACTTACCTTGTAAAGCTGTTAGCCTCTCATTGGTGAAGTCATTATCAGCTTGCAAAGCTTCTATTTTTGCCTGGAGCTCCTGTTCTTTTTCTTCCATTTCATCTATTTTATGTTGTAATTCTTTCTTCTCAGCTTGTCCCTTCTGTTGGATTTCCTCTTGTTTTCCCTCTGCTACCTGTTGAGGAGGAAGAAAATTCAGTTACTTAATAAAACCTGACCTGTTTTAAGAGGCCTTAGCCAGGATTGCTTTATTCACTTAAAATTCTAACGAATGTAGTCAAAATGACACAACATATTTATAAAACAGTTTTTCCAAGCCAGACAAAGACAAAATGTAAAAAGTGATCTGCATTGGGGTCACTCCTCCATCATACCCACAGAAAAAGGCATACTCAGTCAAAGAGGAAAGGTCAAAGAGGAATACTCAATAGTTTTTAAGTGGGAAGTAATATTTCCCCCTAAAATTACTACTATCTCAATCTGTTTTTAAGTTCTAAAATGCCACTTATTCTGAAAGTTTAAACAAAATTATGTTTAGCTAAGAGGATGGTACAAGCCCTTTCAAAAAGACTTCCTTTTTTGTTGTTATTGTTATTGTTGTTTTGGGGGGAGGTGCTGGGGATCAAACTCAGAGCCTTGCGCTTGCTAGGCAAGTGCTCTACCACTTGAGCTAAATCCCCAACCCCGTTGTTTTGTTTTTTGAGACAGAGTCTCGCTACATAGTTCAGGCTGATCTTGAACTCGCTATATAGCCCAGGCTGGCCTCGAACTCATGATCTTCCTGTCTCAGCCTCCCGAGTGCTGGGATTACAGGGGTGTACCACCAAGCCTGGCAAGACTTCCTTTTAATAAGACCAATCTTTAAAACCATCATAAATTAACTAACAACACAGAAGACAGCTATGCTCTGGTCTCCTCTAACAAATGCATATCTACTAGGTACTCAATCCATAATTATATTAAAATGGATCTTCACTAATACAGTTACAAGATTTTAAAGGATCAAGTAGATATTACTCTACAGTTTGATCTGTCTTTATTTTAAATGTCCCACCACTAAAGGGAACAGCACCTGAAGCAGAACAGTATCCCACAGGAATACCAGGAGTCAAACAGATTATTCCAAAATTCCTTTGGGCTTGTTTTAGCACTAAATAGCTCCACCCTGCCTTAGATATGGTACTTTCACGTTTAAAGAACCCATCTGAATATTTCAGGTCTTGTTGATTCTTAACTACTTCCTGCTGGAATTTAAAAGATGCCTATTGCAAAGCACACACTATATTGGCACCTAGAGGAAATATATCAGAATTTATAAACTTTCAATTACTTACGGTAATAGAAATTGGGGCTAAAAAGAACACGAAAACTTTATTTTCACTGTAACTGTCAACCATTACGAATTTTTTTCTCCCAGTAGTGGGGACTGAACCCAGGACCTTTACACTGAGCTATTATCTCCAGTCTTTTTTTGATTTTCAACACAGGGTCTCATGAAGTCACTAAATTGCTACGCTGGACTTGAATTTGGGATCTTCCTACCTGGGCCTCCCAGAGTGTTAGGATTACAGGTGTAATCCACACCTGGCTCTTTACTACATTTTACATAAGCAATCACTAAGCAACACCTAAACTTTTTAAGGCATTTTTCATTAGTACATATTAGTTATACAGAATAGTGAGATTCATTTTGTCATATTCATAAATGCACATAACATACTTTGATCATTTTCTCTATAATATGCTGACTATCATTTCTTGATTGTTTTTGTTTTCTGAGACAGGGTCTTGCTATATAGTTCAGGCTGGCCTCAAATTCATGGCAATCTTCCTGCCTTGGCTTTGCAAGTGCTGGGATTACAGGTATGCACTACCACACCTGGCTTATAATTCTTTGAAAGTATACTGACTAGCGGTATAGTTGGATCAAATGATAGCTCTATTTTTAGTTTTTTTGGGAATCTCCATACCAACTTCCATAATGACTGAACTAATTTACATTCCCACCAACAGTGTCTATGCCCCACCCCCTTCTTGCCAGCATTCATTCAATCATTTACTCACATTTGTAGTGGTAGCTACATCCCTATCCCGTTCCCTTTTTTGGTACAGGGGATTGAACCCAGGGCCTTAGCACTGAACTACATCCCCAGTCTATTTTATTTTGAAACAGGGTCTCACTAAGTTGCCCAGGCTGGGTTCCCTGAGGGCTGAAGATGCTGAACATCTTTTCATTTATTTACTGGCCATTTCTACTTTTTAGAGAAGTGTCTATTCAGTCCATTTGTCCATTTATTGATTGGATTATTTGTTTTCCTTAGTTTTGAGTTTTCTGAGTTCTTTATATATTCTAGACATTATCATCTGTTAGAAAAGTAGCTGGCAAAGATTTTCTCCCATTCTGTAGGCTCTCTCTTCACTCTGTTATTTCCTTTCCTATACAGAAGTAGTCCCATTTGTTGGTTTTTGGTATTATTTTCTGCGCCACTGGACTCCTATTCAGGAAGTCTTTGTGCCAATAGTTTCAAGGGTTTCCTTATGTTTTCTTCTGGTACTTCCAAAGTTTCAGGTCTTACACTCAGCTCTTTCATTTCAAATTGATTTTTGTATAGGATGAGGTATAAGGATCTAGTTTCAGTCTTTTATATCTAGACATCCAGTTTTCTCAGCACTATTTATTAAAGAGGATGTCTTTTCTCCAATGTGTGATTCTTCTGTCAAGAATCAGATAGCTACAGTTGTGTGGGTTTGTTTTTCCATCCTCTATTCTATCCCACTGGTCTGTCTCTATATTTTCTTTTCTTTTTTTTGAGATTGGTTCTTACTATATAGTTCAGTCTGGACCTGAACTCACTATGTAGCTCAGGCTGGCCCTGAACCCACAGCTATCCTCCTGCCTCAGCCTCCCAAGTGCTGGAATTACAGGCACGTGCACCATGCCTGGCATATATCTGTAAGTTTATATTAGTACCATGCTTTTTTTGTTACTATCCCTTTGCAATATATTTTGATCAGGGATTGTGACACCTCCAGGAAGCAATACCCAAACTTCTAAACTGTCCAGTGTATTAGGAACATTAGCTTACCATAGTGTCAGGCTAAAGAAATACATACCTTTAATTTATCAGATAAATCTTTAATCTCATTAACAGCTCCATTGTATTTATTAGCTAATTCTCTTAATTCTTCCTGAGTCCGTTCATTCATTTCTTTCAGGTGGGTACATTCATCTTCAGTGTTACTTAGACTTCGCTGCAATGCAAGTTCATAGGCAACATATTTAGAATAAATGCACATTTATTATTTAGAATTACTTCTAAATTCATTTTATAAAAATTTAATTCTGTGGGCTATTTTAAATCAGTATCTGCCCTGGACTTTATATAAAGATAACCTAAATAAAATAAGACTTAATTTATTTCGGATACATACTAAAACAGATCACACAACTAAAAATAAAAAGATCAGGGGAGAATGGGGCAAGAAGAGGATGCTACCTTTATATAATTGTAGTTTTAAAAGGTTAGCAGGTATGGCTTCAGTCTTGAACATATTGTAAGCCTTTTTTTTTTTTTTTAAAGATTGGGTCTAAAATGCCTAATCTGGCTATAACATTGTGACCTTCTGCCTCAGCTTCCCAAGTAGTTGGGAATACTAGTGTGATCATTACTTAAATCTGTCAATTAATTAATTCTTTTTTAATTATTTTTTACCAAGAACATGTATCGGTACATTGTATACATAATGATCATATTCAACATGGTTATTTTGAACCTCCTGTCCGTTCCCCCACCCTTCCCTATTTGCAGCAGGTTTATTTACATTTTTTCCCTTTCTACTTTCTTTTCTTTTTCCCTTCCTTTTCTCCCTTCTCCCTTTCTAGTTCTCCTTTCTTTTGAATACTTTTTTTTTAACATAATATCTATTATACCTCTTTGTCCTTATTTATACTTATGGTTTCTCATATCAGAGAAACAACCCTATGTATTAATTAATTCTTAAATTTAAAAATATGCAGCAGTTGTGGCAATCTTCCTTTATGTCAAATAATGAATCAGGTACTATGTATGAAGCCATTACAGAAATTATTGTGGTATTAAAGGTATGTTTATGTTTACCATTTAGTTTATGATGGATACTAATTTCTGTGTTCATTTTGCAGTGGTTCAAAATAGTAACTCATATTACTCATTGTTTTGTTTTTTTTTTTTAAATCAATGAGAATTAATCTCTTTTCTCTTTCCTTCCTACCCCCTCCCTCTTTCTTGTAGTGGCAATCAAAACCAAGGTTTTGCCAGGCATGTACTCTATCAATGAGGTAAACCCTCAGTCCCAAGAATCACACTGTGATTGTTTCTAAAGGACCTGGGAAAGGATCTTGGAGACTTCTGGTTTGAATCTCCAAAGTATAAGACAATTTAGATTTCCTTCCTGGAGGGTAGCTAAAGTAGGAACACGCAGTGTAAGTCTCCACCTTACAATGACCATCTTTGACTAGGAAAAAGAAAGAAAAGAAAGAAAGGAAGGAAGGAAGTAGAGAGAGAGAGGGAGGGAAGGAGGAGGGAAGAGAAGGAGATGAGAGAAAGAAACCAAAGAGTAAGGAAGGAAGGAAAGAAGGAACGAACGAACGAACGAACAAACGGAGTCAGGTACAGTGCTACTTGTTTGTAATCCCAGCTACTTAGGAAGCTAAAGCATGAGGATCACAAGCTTCAGCCCAACCTGGGCAACTCAGTGAAACTCTGTTTCAAAATAAAATAAAAAGGATTACTGGTAGAGCACTTGCCTAGCATGTGTGAAGCCCTGGGTTCAATCTCCAATAAGGAAGCAAAAAAGAAGTCCTGTGACAGAAGATCAATTCCCTCGCACACATCATGGTCCATTATATGAAGGCTGAATCTCAATTACAGAACAAATTGCAAGATTCCTTGATTAGGTTTTTATTTCCTCAGTCTTTTTTTGTTTGTTTGTTTGAGACAGGGTATTGCCACGTAGTCCAGGCTGGCCTTGAACTCACTATGTGCCCCAGGCTAGCCCTGAACTCTCAGTGATCCTCCTGCCTCAGTCTCCTAAGTGCTGGGATTACAGACATGTACCACCAGGCTCGGCTATTTCCTCAGTCACTGACTTGGGACAAGATGCACCAGAACACAAATAGTTGTTGGGAATTCTTACCAACGAAAGCAGCATACCTGCTCCTTCTCATCAGACCAACATAAAATAATTCCTAGCTACATAATAATAGCCAGGTTTAAAGTATCCTGGACTGTTTGAAATTTTTAAAGAATCATACTATTTTGTTTTGCTTTGTTCTTTGGTGCTGGCGATCAAACTCAGGGCTTTGCGCTTGCTAGGCAAGCACTCTACCACTTGAGCTAAATCTTCAATCCCTCTACTTAGTATTTTTCAAAGCGAAATACCTCAACTTCTGAAAGTTTTCTAACCACTTCTATTTTCTCCTGAAGAACCCGCCTCAGGGACTCTTTGGCTGTTGTCTCATAGTTGTGTTTATCCTCTTGTAATGCTATAAGTTCCTTCCGTAAACTATCTTCTGTTTGATTCTAGAATAAAACATATTTGTAATTACAGTCAAGATTTTTTTTAACAAAGCTTCCTCCCATTTGACCAAAAAAAAAAAAGGTGTCTAAATTATATGTTAAGGTACCTTCAAACACATTGATAGTGGTCCTATATTAACTGAAGCTCTATTTAAAAGATATATCAATAAATTATACCTTTATAATTACATTAATTCCCACCTCCAACAGAAAAAAATTCAAAGGAAATTGAAAATTTCTCTCAAATATATAAAATTACTCATATATGTCATATTCTCTGCAAGCTACCATATTTATTTTTGTGGTAAAAAATATTTGATGTGTTTACCTTCAAACACATGAAGCATTTTAAATCATGGTTAAAACAGAACTACTAAGAACACCACAGGAACGATGCAGACTCTGTATCTGGGGTAAGAAATGTACAAAATGAGTTGGGAATATCCGATTTAGTATGAGATCAGGAAGCTGTCAAAGTCTGCTATAGTTCTACAGAAAGAGTCGCCCTGAAGAGGTTCACCATACTAAAAATGGGATAATCTGAGTATCAATAAGGAAAACAGTACAACAGGTTGAAATACTGAAATATGTTTAAATCTATGTGGGGGTAGAAAGTACTTCATGGTCATTCTTCGACAGATAAAAAGAAGCCATTTATTATTTTGAAATCCAGTAAATAAGGCAAGGAAACCATTTGCCCTGCTTTTCCTATAGAAAATGTACCCCAGGGTACCCAAATGGTTAATAAGCAAAAAACTTCTTTTTAAAGATGTAATCCAGCTAAATAAATGAAGCAATAATAGAATTGCATCACCATTTTTATAACCTTTAATGAAATAATGGATCTAGTTAAAAGCCAACAATGACTGATAAAATCCCCAAAAGGACAGACAACTAGACATTATGTGGTCTTTTGGTGAAAGAACATAATAGCACCCATGAAGTGTTGATGGCAACAAAATAATGACCCAGTTTCTTCAACAAGTATCAGCTGCAACAGAAAAAAAATAGACTTGTCTATGGACATTCGTTATAGAATTCTTTCTACTTACCTGTATGCTTAAAGTTTCTCTTAACAGATTTAAAAGAACAGTAAAAATGTATAAAATTTTAAAGTACGTTCAAAATGATAGTCAAAGAAATGAAGCTACATTAAAAAATCATGCATTCTTTATGTATCTGAGATTACATACTTTGGAGCATGCCTGTAATTGGTTTCCCATAACTTCTAACCGTGATAAGAGTCTATCTTCATCTATTAAAGCCTGTTGAAGAAGAAAAATGAAGTATAAATAAAACCCCAGAGTAATTAAAAACACGTATATCACAAAGGTTCTACTGCCAACAACAACAACAAAACAATTATAAGACTGACCAATGATGGCAATGGGGAGCACCATGGCTGCTTCCTCAGCTCAACTGGGGCTGGCATGAGTGATCCTGGCTGCTCTCCAGCTGAAAGTATCCTCTCATCTGTCTCTCACCTGCTGATTCTCCCTCTTCCCCCTCAGTGTTCCTGTGTCCCCACCCCATACTTGGGCCTCCGTGCAATGTGCCCCACATTCTTTGCATCTTTCTTGGTCTTCCCCGGAGCGGGTGGTGAGTGGTGGATGGAGGACGCTTATTAAAAACATGATCACTACTTTTGTTTTAAAGCAACCAAGGAACAAAAAAACCTGACCAACATCCACTGTAAAATGCTAACTGCAATATCTGTTCTTTAGTTGGAAAACACTGGCTTTGCTACAAATTTTAGTTTTAGTTCATTGAACACATAAAGAATATTAAACTTTTAAATGCTTCCTGAATAGAAAGGCAACTGGAATACCTGCCAACTGGTATCTGAAGCCTCTTGGGTGATGGCTAGTAGCCGCTGAAGCGTGGCTAACTTCTGTTCCAACATCTGTTCCCGATGTAAGGCTTCCTATTATCACAAATCACAAAAGAGATTCTAATAAACTAAGAATGATTCCTTTGAAGAGTAGTCAATTTTCAACACGTTGTGAATATATTCTCATATTACATCCCTCTTGATGTGTTTCAAGGTATTCCAAACTTGATAATCCTTTTAAATATATATAGGCCACATCATTTGGGCTCATCTATCGGGCTTTAAGAACTGCTTTTAGAGTTATTCTAGCTGTAACTTCCTCTGAGACAGAAAACAAGTTACTTGCTTTAGTTTTTTTCTTTTTACTGTTAATTTTAGGCTTGCATTTTATATATATACACACATACCCATATATAAAATATGATCGTATCTCAGAACAAACAAACTCATTCCAAACTAAGACAAAATAATCTGGTCATTATCAAAGACACTTTATATAATGGCGTATCCTCACAATACGATGTCTAAAATAGTTATATATGTATTTTTTTCTGATCCTTTCCCTGCTTATACGTCATTAGCAGCAATTAATATGCCTCAATATTGATTAAAATAACTAAAAGTCTCTCAAATATTGATTCAATGTAGTTAAGGAGTCAAGGGGTTATATATGGCAGCTGTAAAGTAGTATTTTACAGAGCAAGACACTGGTAAGCAAAACCAGATCCCTAGGTGACCTGTTTACATTCAGTATCTGTCAATAGGATCTCCTTCACTGGGAGTCAAGGTGAAATGCTCACAGCATTTATTTGTGGCTTTGGCACATTTTCACTTTCTTCTCTTTCTGTCATTATCCAAAGAACACTTACTACTACTCTACTATCTTTGAGTCACCAAAACGGGTAAGTATATTCTTCAAAGATAGTATTTGGGGTTTAAAGCATGAATTTATTGCTTTCCACATCCTTAATAAATAATTATTACAGAAAGTCTGGTCTAATTAGAAGTACCTACTGTGTTTTAATATAACTACAACAATGTAGATTAAAGAATCCTATAAAACCCACATCATCTCAGAGTCCAAATTTTTAAAAGCTTACATTTGAAAGAGACTATTTACCAGGTCTATTTTAAGCTCCTAAAAGATTCCCAGTATGCAGGAAATTACACAAATGCAAAATGTTTTACTGAAAAACAAAACCACCAACCAACCATATCTTTAAAATCCACCTCCACTAGATGGTGCAACTTCACTTTTTGAAATTCATTTCCATTAGCTTCTTAATAATAACCACATTCTAACAGAAATGCAGCACCTCCAGAAATGGTCTTTTAAAGCATGAAATGCACGTATTCCAGCTTTCATCCAAATGGTTCACAATTTAGATTAGAATTTTAACAATTCAGTAAGAACATATACAATTTTTCTCAAAGTCAGAACAACAAATGGATATTCAAAGAATTGACAAGAAAGTTGAAGAGTAAGAGTCAAGGGATAAGATTTGCAATTCATGATGACTAGGACAATAATGTATAGCCCGGGACAAATTATTTAAGCTAGCTAAGGCCCGTATTTCTCATATGAAAAATGAAGTATAGAGCTAATCAATCTCAGTTTTCTTCCATTGAAAGAGAGAGAGAGAGAGAGAGAGAATAAAGAGAGAGATTTAGGTCAATTAATGTGCCTTCTAATTGAATGGCAGATGACTACTGACATTTATGGCATATATTCTACGTACCAGTCACTGTTCTAAGTGCTTTACATATATTAATTTATACATTCTTCACCATACAGTGAGGTAAGTGCTACCACTCAACTCAACCCATTTCCTCAACCCAGATGAATAAAAAGAAGGTCAAACACTTTAAGCAACTTTTTTTTTTTTTTTTTTTTTTTTTTTTAGAGATAGGGTCTCACTATATAGTTCAGGCTCAGCTTGAACTCACTATGTAGCCCAGGCTGGCCT
Source organism: Hystrix cristata (assembly GCA_004026905.1). NCBI lineage: Eukaryota > Metazoa > Chordata > Mammalia > Rodentia > Hystricidae > Hystrix > Hystrix cristata. Next base: position 19,008 of record PVJO010005660.1, on the reverse strand, counting down.
AGGCCTTGAACTTCCAGCGATCCTCCTACCTCAACCTCGCAAGTGCTGGGATCACAGGCGTGTGCCAGCACAACCAGCTCTAAACAACTTTTTAGCAGATCAAATCTAGGGAATTCTGGCTATTGCCCATGCTCTTAAATACTATACTAAAGGGCAAATGTGCAAAATTGTTTGTTGGAAGATGAAATATAAATTTATGCAATGATTATTCTCTGTCCATTTTCACAGAAGTGTACATTCTTAATCAAAGTGGAACTGCACTCAGTGATTGACTCCCCATGCTTTCTCACCATAATCTAGCCCAAATCTATATATAAGCCAGAGAAAAAAACGTAACACTTATTTTTGTATAGTACTTTAAATATAGAATTAACTGCTTTAGGCACTTATTCCAACTATCTGCTGTATCAAGAAATCTTCCTACATGGATCCAACAGCACAGTACAAACTCAGGTTTGATTATCAAATCAATGAAAACTCAGACTAGGTTCAAATCCCAGTTCTACCACATATTAGATATAAGATATTGTGTAAATTACTAAATCTTTCTATTCCTCAATTACTACATGTATGAAAGTGGGAGTCAAATATGTACAATATAGGACTGTAAAAGAATTAAATGAATTAAAAGTGCTAGAATAGAGCTTCGTATACAATAAATGTTATATAATTGTATGCTATTAATACGAAACAATCAAAATCTCCCCAGGTTTAATTTTATTTAAAAGCCATCTACAGATAAAGAACTATTTTGGAAAAAAATTCTTTTCTTATACTGAAGTTTATCTTTTTTTAGATTTAAAAATCCCAGCTTTTTTTCTTCTTCTTCATAAGACCTATTTTTAATCTTTTGTTCTTCTTTGAAAGGACATTTTGAACTTGTATGCATTCATATATACATGTATCTCTGTATTTTTAAATTGGCAAAACAAAAACTAAGTTCTTTAATTCTACTCCTAAAGACTAAAAATTCTTAAGATTTACTTTTACCTGTAGATACTGAGAAAGCTGGAATAGTTCCTGAGAGTACATACTTGGAGTGTTAGCAGCAACCTAGAAGTAAAATGACGGTGTCAACAGTAACAGAAAACATTTTATAAAAGACATTAATGCAAAACCAATTCCTTGAAATGTTTATTTACTTAAATATGCAGATAAAAATTATTTTCAAAATTAATCATTTTCTGGGCTGGGGATTTAGCTCAGTGGTTAGAGCCCTTGCCTAGCAAGCACAAGGCCCTGAGTATGATCCCCAGCACCAAAACAAAAACAAAAACAAAAACAAAAAACAACCAAACAAAAATTAATCATTTTCCAGTCCAAGGATTTAGCTCAGTGGTTAGAGTGCTTGCCTAGCAAGCTGAAGGCCCTGAGTTCAATCCCAGGCATAAAAAAAAAAAAAAAAAAATCATTTCCCCTAGTTCTCAAATTATTTCTGTTCTATGTTTGGAATTTATAAATGGTATTATATTATGCTGATAAGTAATGAAAAAAAGTATGAAATTTATAAGCAGGGTAGTGGAACAAGTGCTACTCATGACAATATTCCCTGAAAAGCCAAATCACAAATTTGTAGCACAAAGACAATATAGCCTTTTCTTAATCCACACATAACTCCTAAGTCAATAGAGCCACATATTTTCCCTTCAGAATTCATCATTAAATAGTTCTTCAAAATATCAACAAGTCACAATTCATTTAAAAGTAAAATCTTCAAAATGTTTTTTTGTGTGTGTGTATGTGTTGGGGTGCAACATGAAATCTCACACACTAATGCACAGAGGCAATGAAAATAATTTTGTCTTTTTCTTTAAACTACAAGTAGGTTTTAACAAAACAATAGAAGATAATGGTGTTTAAACAATAATGGTGTCGAACTGCTTAGAATCCAAAAGAAATCCTTTCTATAAGGGGTTTCTAAGACTGTACAACATAGAATTGGAGAGAGAGAAACAGAGAGAGACAGACAGAGAGAGAGAGAGGAGCACACTCAACAGGTTGCTGTAATATTTACTCAAACCCTCAACACTAATAAGCCCTCTGGGTGAACTTATTAATGATGCTACATTATCATTCCTTATTAAGCTCAGAAAGTGTAACTTTACTAACATACTGACTAAAAGGAGTTGACATCATTTTTTAAAATTAGTAGTGAACAAGGCCATTATTCTGAAATAATTCTTGGTATTGCAGAAGTGGATAATTAACAACTTTTACTTCTAAAAAAGGAATCTAAGAGACAACTTCAGTTTCAAGCATTCATTCTTCATCCAAATGGAAGAAAAAACACAAACTATTTCCCCCAACAGATTAGTTATTATACTAAGAAAATAAAATTCACATTAATGTTAAATGATGTGAAAGATGTTTTGTTTTGAATTTTTCTTTTTGCTATACAGCAATGATACCTCTGGCTTAATGCATTATTATTTCTGAGCAAAAGAAATATTTCCTAGCAAGCAATTATTGCAATGTTTCTGATCAGAATGTGTTAAACACCAATCTTCAAAGATAATGAAATATAAGCTCTGTAAGTTCATACTTCTATGTTTCTTCCTTAAATGGGTAAATGTCGAGTGAAATATTTTGGTAGAAAGCTTTCACAAATTTCTGGACATAACTGTATCTTAGAATTAAAATAGCTAATATCTCCCTTACCTCTCTGGCTACCCATAAAATAGGTACTCCTTGTTTATACAGACAACAGTTTACTTGAGACAACAGAGGCTTTTTTCGGAAGCCTAAATCCATCCTAGAATTCTCTAGATATTGAAGATGAGAAGACTGAATTAACTAGATGGGTATACGCACTTTATTTATAAGAGAAATTTCTGAGTAAAGCATATTAAAAACAAGTATTTTCAAAGCAATATAACAGAGTTTGGGAAAAATAATCATTAGCAACTTACTTTGTCAACAGGACTTGGTAATGGAGCGTGGATGACACTGAAAAGTAAAATTTAGAATTTTTATCTAATTTCCTGACAACAGGGGAAACAGTATGACAGTACCAGAACATCTTCACCACAAAACTGATACATATAATTAAAATAATGAAAATTATATTAACATTTCCATAAATGTATTAATTCTTAAAAAACAAAAGTAATAAATATAAAAAGCTACTTTTTACACAACAATAAATTTCTAAAAACAGATTTCAAATTCAAAACATAGTTAATGGGGCTGGGGATTTAGCTCAGTGGTTAAAGTGCCTGCCTGGTAAGCACAAGGGCCCGAGTTCGATCCCCAGCACCAAAAACAAAACAAAACAAAACAAAAAAAAAAACATAGTTAATGCCTTTTGAGGACCTACTACCTATTGAGGGCTATAATGAGTTCCTTGATTGTAAGTATTTTTATATAGAAAAAAATACACCCTTTAAATGACTCATATTCGATTTTGTAATATATAAACTAAATTCTTTTAAAATTAAACATTCCTAGCAAGGTGTGGTGGCGCACGCCTGTAATTGTAGCATTTGGGAGGGTGAGAAAGGAGGATCACTGCGAATTCGAGGCCATAATGGGCTATACAGTGAGTTCAAGGCCAGCCCGAACTACAAAGCGAGACTATGTCTCAACATTCCTCCTTCCAAAAATTGAACATTCCTATATGGAAAACCTTAAAAAAACACAAAGTTCAACTGGAAAGAAAGGCTACATACAATACAGAAACTTGTTCCAGTGAAAAAACTTCAGCTGATCAAAACAGTAGGAACTATTCCCCATCCACCCAGCTACCTCAGAAGTTTATCAGTGATGGGGATCCTCTTAGAACTTTCAATGAGTGCTCACTTCGGCAGCAGATATACTAAAATTGGAACGATACAGAACTTTCAATGATACAAACAGCCCACTGCTGCAGTTGCACAGCTGGGTGTGGTGGCACACACCTGTAATCCCAGCATCCAGGGGGCTGAGGCAGGAGGACAGCTGTGAGTTCATAGGCCATCACTTCACATTGCAGAAGTCACTCTAGTGACAGCCAGCTTGAAGAATGAAAGCTCCTAGATTCAACTGCTTAATCATACATAAAAGCTGCTAAGAAACTGATCTGGTATGACTTGAAATGGAGTATTAAGTGCCAGCACCCACCTGCTTTCTGAGCATCTGCTATGACCTGTACAGAGTTCACTGAGCCTGTATAAACCCCTACTGTACCTGGATTACATGTCTGTGCCTCAGAACTATGTTCAATTCACTTCTGAATTCCCAGAGTCCGTTACAAGGCCTAACAAAGATTGTACTCAGTGAAGGTCTTAAAAACTTATGTTTAACTTTTAGTTTTTTTCTCCATAAAACTAAAATAGACAAAAATAAGTTTTTTTCTTGAATATACATATGTATGTAGTGTGTGTATATATATATATATGAAAAATGTGATGTAAAAGAAATAAATTAAAATTACCCAGTTCTAACACCCAGAGATAACCATTTTAAGTGTATGTTCTTTTCTCTACAATTATACATATACAGTCTAAAAGAGAAGCAAACAGTATTAAAATCCATCTTTCTTAGTAAACCCAAGTACAAAATGTGTTCTTATGAAAATCTGGTTAATGAACAAAAGACTAAAAAACCAGCAACACATTCCACAAGTGATATATATTCATATTTTATAAAAACTATCTTGGATATAGGTCTATTTTCCTTGAGTTATAGAAAAACTCCATTACAAAAAATAGACATAAAAAGTAGAAAAAGAATGTAGAAAATGAAAACTGTCATTTAGGGTTAGGTGGTGTGATTATAGGAAATTTCTGTTTCTTATCATTAGGAAATTATTTGTATAATACAACCAAAATTGAAAAAGAAAAAGAGCTTTTTTGAGAAATATCTACTGAAGATCTTAAAAGGACTAAATGTGCTTAAAATCCAGGCATTCAAACCATGTAAATTGCTAATAAAAATTAAATTATAATAACAAACAGACTATTTTTTTTTTTTTTTTTGAGACAGAGTCTCACCATGTAGTTCAGGCTGGCACTGAACTCACTATGTAACCCAGGCAGGCCTTGAACTTGAGGCGAGCCTCCTGCCTCAGCCTCTAAGTGCTGGAATTACAGAAGTGCGCCACCATGTCTCACTACTAAACTAAACTCCTTAAGTATACAATCCCCATTAAACATCTGCTCTACAAATATTATAATCACCTTCGTGTTTCAATGAAAAAAGTGAGGCCTGATCAAATCATAGAACAGGTAAAGTCAGGCTTTGAGCTGGATGACTGACTTCTAGACTTTGCTCTTCTTCCAGTTTTAGAAAATTGTCTGTTCAAACTCATCTTCTTCAGGAAGTCAGTCAGATTATATACAATCAAACTGGCAGCAAAAATTTAAATGATCCAAATATTTAACCATATTAAAAAAAACCGAAAAATGAGAGGGACACAGCACTAAAGATTAAAAGAATTGGGGAAACAAAGCAAAGGGACATAATTCACTGAAACAAACTTCACAAAAATTCCCATATTCTATTAGATGGAACCTGAGAATGCAGATGACTCCTTATGTAACTGCTCAAAGCTTTTAAATTCATGAAAGAAAAATCTCATTACCAAATACAAATATCAAAGTCTTTAAAAAGCCACGTCATTAGTTGAATAGTACTCTATTTCTAAAACCTTAACTTTTTTTTAAAAACCTTAACTCTCGACTCATAAAAGCTGTTAACATTTCTAAATTTTACTACAATATTATAAATTATAATCTAAAATAGGTAATAATGTTTTAAATTTAAAAGGTTTTAAATTTTTTGCTTTGCTTCAGCTATTCTTAAAACTAAGGGGAAAAGTCTGTAGCTTTTAACTGAAGCAGAAAGTACAGTATGACTAATGAAACAAGGTACAGATTATCACAGTAGTGGTAAGTACCTCTCACTGCTTCATCCTTCTCTCTTTCTTAGTCACTATTTACTATTCCTTAAACTCTAAGCATTCTGGCATATCCCAAATAAAAATAGATTATAATAACAAAAATACCTTTTGAAGGACAGAAAATATTAAATATAAAAACAGGCTTCCAGCATATTCAAGGTCCCCTACCAAAAATGTTTAAAGTCTGAAGTCTGTCCAACTCCCTTCAACACTTCATAATAATAATATGTAAAAAGTACAAGATTAAATGTACTTATATTTACATTTTAAAATCTGTATTTTATTAGAAACATTTAGACTGTTTCATTCTAAATAAAACACTAGGGAAAACTTTTAAAAATTCCCACCAAAATAAGGTATTACCTATATTGATTTATTTAAGGTCCTATAAGATGACAATACTGGTATTAACTTCAAATGCAATTAGTCTAAGAAGTTTTATATTAAATGCAGATCAAGAAGAACAGGGTTACTGTTCACCAGTAACATATATACCCTAAACATTGAAAAATAACTAATTACCCATCCAAATATAAATTGTAAAGTTGGAAAACAAAATAACCTCTGTCCTCTGATATATTATTATTTACTAGTGCTGTACTGATGCAAAAAGCAATTTAAACTGGAGTATATTATACTCAAAGCACCGTGTCAATTTTCTAATACTAAAACTATCCTCAAATATTAGCAGTATATCATCATTTAGAATATTATTAACCAAGGTAACTAATCAAAAAACTTCACAGCACTAAATAATACTCACTCTGAGCGGAGCCGGGCTTCCATACCATCTGGTAGAAAAAGTTTTATTGTGGAAACAATACACCCATGGGTAACTGGTTAAAACAAACAAAAAACATAAAATAATTGTTTAAAAATATAAAACTTTGAACCTCTCATAGGTAAACGCATATTTATTCTTAAGTAACAACTTCTGGGAAAAAAATAAATCTAATGGTTTAATGACAATATTCATTACCCTAAGAAAATATCCCTGTCCATAATGAATCACAACTGCAAGGCAGAATTACAGACAGAATTGTTTCAAAAGGGTTCTATCCTCTGATTCTGTATCAGTCAATAAAAGGCCAGCTGAATACGTGGAAATACAACTGAGGAAGGGAAATGCACTTTTGCCCCTACCTACTGACATCAAACCTAGTTCTACTTCCCTTTAAAATACAGTATAGTCCTTATTCCCAGTTCTTTGGTTCCTATAGTATCTCCCAATTATGCCTTACGAACACTTAAGTGCTGTGTAATATAGTTTAGAATACAGCCTTTCTAGTCCCTATTTTATGGGCAAGAAAACCAGACTTGAGACAAGTGAAAGTGCCTGTATAACTCCCTGCTAGTAAGTATCAGAGTGTCTTGCTAAAACGCTTTTCGGAGCTTCTTTAGTTCAGTGAAAGTTTTTTCTTTTGTTTTCTTGATGATTCTTCCTCCACTTCCAACATCTTGTTGTAACATCACAGCTGTCACTCTGTAGACAACAACTTCTATCACTGTTTCACACTTTCTCCTTTTCTTACTAAAGATTTTTTAATAGACAAAAGTCCTCAATTGTGGTGCTTGTACAGAGCTGCTCTGTGAGTTTTGTAGGACAATAAATTGTTTTCTGGCTTGAAGATTATTATTTTTCTATTCTTCAGAAGATATTACATCTTCCAAGGTCTAATGAATTTATTTAGGTCACTGAACTCTAATTAAAAGGTAATGCCAACTGATGAGAATATGCTATACTATATAATGATCAGAGGAGTGGTGTTTGTCAACTATATACATTTGTCAAAATTTACGTTTCAATAAAACTGATTTTTAAGAATGCATTTGGGGATAACAGAGTATTCGGCCATAATATCAAGATGATATTATAAACATGAATATGATTGTCATCCAGGACTATACATTAAATTTAAGAAATTCAGCAGTTTATTCAAAATTAATTTTCACCAAATAACTGATTATATGAAAAATGAAAAATGCCAACACAGATCAAGAACAATCTGGTCTTCTAAACTTTGCCTCCCACAGCTGGCTCCCTCCCTTCTGGCCTCATTCACTAGCTTGCTACCTACCACAGGTGTCCTCTACTAAGCCAAAATACCTGTAGTACCTCACCTTTCACAAGCCCATAGCGTTTACACACACGGTTCCTTCCGTTGGTGACATCCTCTACACCCCTGCCTGCAGGATCAAATGCTACTTACTCTCCAGGCTCATATTTTCTCACTCCTTCATCAAACACAATAGCTAAATGAGATGCCCCCAAAGCCTCCTGTATCTATCTATTTCTTGTGACAGTAAGCATACTGCACTGTGGATATGTATCATTTGTAGAACTGCCATCTCACTAATTGGACTGAATGCTTTGAAGTAGTGAGATCGGTTGTTTCTTGCTTTTCATAGCTGTGGTCCTTAGCAGAGTCATTTGGTACAAAGTAGACATTTAATAAATGCTTAACATGTTGAGGAACATTATCTGCTCAGTATTTTATAGCTCCCACTACTAAGGGGTAATGATGTTTCTTACTTTGAGGAACGGTAGTTCATCACCATTTGTAAGAACTACCTAACCCTCACCCCATCTCCTGGCAGAAAGCAGGAAAGGGATAGACTTAGCTCTATGGCTCCATCAGAGATTTACTACAAAACAGTTTACAATAAATATGATAGTACAAGAAAAGATGAAGATCCAGTAATTACTATATTTTGTCAATATGCTTAAACTTCCTAAAGTTGGTTTTTCAAAACAAAAAAGAGGTGGAATAAATAACAGAATATAACTGCAGTGTCAGAGCTGACAACTTGTTTTTTTGTTTTTTGTTTTGTTTTGGTTTTTTTGAGTCAGGGTCTCACAATGTAGCCCAGGCTGGCCTCAAACTCATGGTGATCCTCCTACCTCAGCCTCCTGAGTGCTGGGATTACAGGCATGGACCACCCACCACGCCTGGCAGCTGACAATTTGTAATACAGCAGACATCAGGAATTCTATTACTCAGATTCGATTTCAGATATCTCACCCTGAAATTCAGCAAACATAAAGCATAAAGCTGAGGTGAACCAAAGGCTGATACTGACTGAGCAGAAGAGAGATGCTAAAGGTGTTTTTTTTTGTTTGTTTTGTTTTTCCAAAAAAAGACTAGGGGCTGGGGATTTAGTTCAGTGGTTAGAGTGCTTGCCTAGCAAGCCCAAGGCCCTGAGTTCAATCTCCAGCGTGCGTACACACACACACCCCCACACCCCCCAAAAGACCATGGGGTTGGGGATTTAGCTCAGTGGTGCAGTGCTAGCGCAAGGCCCTAAATTTGATCCCCAGCATGCACACAAAAGACCATGTCTGACTAAGCTAATAATCCTATCCAGACAACCCTCCCTCTGAAAAAATCTCATGTCAGTTAGATATACAGACACAGAAATGTTAGTTATTTTTTGGATTTGCAACAGACAAGTATGTATTTAAAGCTAACTAACGAGCTGGGTGTGGTGGCGCCCACCTGTAATCCCAGCATTCGGGAGGCTGAGGCAGGAGGATTATCATGAATTCAAGGCCAGCATGGGCTACATAGTAAGTTCAAGACCAGGTTGAACTACACAGTGAGACCATGTCTCAAAAAAACCAAAACAAATAAACAAAAAACACAAACTAATGAAAATGTTTTAATATTTATATTTATAAACTCTATATAACAGCATCTCCAAAAATAGAGTTATAACAGGTGTTAACAACAACAAAAAAAAAGAGATAAGGATCAGATCGGTTTGGCAAATGCTTGGTCAAAAGAGTTTAAAGCATTCATTCATCCATTCTTTCATTTATAATCTTCGACTTTCTCAGAGCCTGAAAGACTTCTGTCCATCAGGAAGTTCTGTTCTATTGTTGTTTTGTTTCTGCTTTTTAAGACAGGGTCCCGCTATGTAATTCAGGCTGACCTCAAACTCATGGCAATCCTTCTACCTCATCCTCCTAAGTGCTGGGATTACAGGCATGCGCCACCACGCTCAGCTATGAAATTCTAAAAGATGCAATTTCCAATGCGAGCACTGAGCATCCCCCAGCCCTCTTTTAGGAACACTTGCATAAGACTTGATACTAAAAGAAAATATTTAGAAAAATATTGCTCTAAAGAATTTTATAATGCATTCTTAAAATATATCTTGCTCTCAAAAAAATCACTCACAAACATTACTACTGTATTCTAAGACTCAAAGACTAAAATGATTACAAAACACACAACTTTTCTAGGAGAGTAAGGGGGACACTGAACATTGCCCACATGTATTATAAGTCACATGCAATTTCAGAAATGTTAAAAACATGAAAAATAGGTGTGTCTGAACTAAGGAAACAAGGTTCACGTGAAAGAACAATCTGCAATTATCTTCAATAGTTGTGAGGCTATTAAATGTCAGAATAACACTATACAAGCTGACTGCAACTCCTCTGATTTTTTTCCTGTTACCATATACAGACCACTGATTTCTCTTTTGAGTTAATATATCTACTTTTGTGGTATGCAGCCCTCTTGAAACCTGCCAGAACACCTGGCCTGGGAGAAAAAAACTTTGGAGGTATGTTGCAGTCTGACTCCATCTCTGATCCTACCTTAAGAAAGAATGTCAATATTATTCTACACATAGAGTAGCCTGAAAGATCTCTTAAAATGATAGACAACTAAACAAAAGACAATGAATGTGGCCACAAAAAGTCAAGAAATAGCCCAGCATAATGGTGCACACCCATAATCCCAGCTCACAAGTTAGAGCCCAATTTGAGCAACTCAGTGATATTTTGTTATGAAAGAAAGCACAAACTTTTAAAAAAGAGAAAGAAAGAGAGAGAGAAAAGACGGAAAAAAAGAAGAAAGAACAGAAGGCAGGCAGGTTGGCAGGAAGAGGATGTAGCTCAGTGCAAAGACCCTAGGTTCAAACTCCAGTATGAACTGAGAAATAAATAAGCAAAAATTAAAAATCAAGACCTAAACCAGAGACGTTAACATTTTGCTTTAATATAGTTTCTAATTCTTAAGATTTTGTGTTTTTTTTTAAATAAAGAATTAGAAAAGAGATAGCCCTGGCAGTGTAGGCTTATAATCCCAGCACTCTAGGAGGCAGAGGCAGGAGGATCGCAACTTCAAGCCCAGCATGAGCAAATTCGTGACTTATCAAGACCTTGTCTCAAGATACAAACTGGAGCTGAGGATGTGGTTCAGCAGTAGAACACCTGCCTAGCAAGCATGAGGCTCTGGGTTCAATCCCTGGTACCAAAAGAGGAAAAAGGAACAGGGGAAAAAAAAAAAAGACAAAGCATCAAATCAATCCAGGTCTGGGGATAGCTCAGTGAGAAGGCCCTGGGTTCAATTTCCAGATGGACACAGGGACAGGGACACACATACACAGAGCCAGAAAAGTGGCAGGGTGACAGCTGAATAGACAAGTACTCTTTCCAATTTTTTTTTTTTGTAACACTGGGGATTGAAGCCAGAACCTTGTGTACTCTAGGCAAACACTCTAGGCTGAGCTACATCCCCAGCCCTGTTTCTAATTTAAAAAAAAATATATATATACACTATTATTCTGTCTTCATTTATAAGCTGCAGCTCAGGCATCAAAAAGCTTTTCGTCTTCAACTACTTGTTTACCTCAGGTATAACTGTTGTTCTTCTCTTTTCTTTGCTGGGATCAAACCCAGAGCCCCATGCATGCCAGGCAAACGTTTTACCACTAAGCCACACCTCCAGTAACCTCAAGTATAATTCTTATAAGAAAGGCAGGCTAAATGTTTTAGTGTAAACTGGTTTCCTAAATTCTTCCAAAGGTGTTGAAATCTTTTTTTTTTTTTTAGTATCACTGTAAGCACACTGATTCAAACATATTTGACATATTTTATATTTCAATCCACTGGTATGATTTGATGTTCAAGTTGTCTATCTTTGACCAGTGAGAACTTATGTTAATTCCTAGAAGTCCTTCTGACAGGAAGGCAGTAGTCTTACATAGCTTCATCACTTCCTGGTATACAAAGTCTTGTAGGCTCAATCGGTATATTTAGGCCTCCAGACTCAGAGTCAGCTATTCGTAAGGAGTCTTGTTTCTACCTAGTTGGTAGGAGTCCTTTCTCTAATTATAGGGATTCATTTTTGATAAAGGGAGTCCTTTCTGTAAGTATAGGGTTTCATTTACTATTTTATTTCTTTTAGCATAACATGAAGGATACTGTGCACTGGCATATTTTCTGACTTACCCATGAGGAGCAGTGGATTTCTAGGTTTACCTATTTGCTCAATAAATATTCACTGAGAACTTGCTGACTACAAAGCAGTACTCTGGGAAGGATGAGTGATGACCAAGGTGATTATGACTAGGTTCTGTCTTTGAGAGATTTCAATACAGAGAGAACAAAGCAGAAACAACAACAAAGGTGGAGGGAGCCATGATAAATGCTATGCTGACTATAAACTGGTATGGGACTCTGTAATGGAAAAGACCAAATGAACACTTTATGAAAAGAGTAAGAAGGAAAAACAAAACAAAACAAAACAAAAAAACAGAATAGAATTGAAATGCTGGAAACAGAAAAGCAGAAAAAAATGGCCTGAGCAAAGAAACAGAGAAAGAAAAGGAGGTAAGAGACCGCACATTCAAGAAGGGCTGTGGGAAATAACTGGAGATAGGCATGCCTTTCAAGGCCCCAGTAAAAATACTATGCATGTTAACTGCTTATGACAACCCATGTAAATACTTTTATATCCTGGTTTACAAATGAGATGACTGAGGACAAACAGACCAAAGTAATTTCCTTGAGATCAGACCTTTGATAAATGGCAGTACAAAGATTCAAAAGACTCTTTTCTATACATCATCTTACCTTTAAATAACCCAGCATAACATCTTCACATGTATTAAGGGAATACGATTAAAAAGTTGAACTTAGTCTACGTTTCTAACAGCCTCAAAGGTACAATTAAACATTTCAGACCACATTCTGCAGTTGGGTACAACTACAGTACTTAAGGCTTCTTAAAGCAAGAAAAAGACATAAAGAAAACTGTAAGAGTGTAATATCCTAGAAGAAGTAGGTTGGCAGGGTATAGTGGTCAGAAGTGGGGAGCCAGTGCAACACTCTGTGGCAGCATCAGAAAAAACAAGAAGATTCAGGGAAAGGAGATAACACAACTGTTAGCGGTAACAAAGACACAAGAGTCAGAAAATGTGTAGTCTCGGTGAGAGTGTCTGGGAGAATGATGAACAATAAAATGTGGGAAAGTCAGTATAATGCTCTGGTTGAAGAGAAAATTAAGTTTTGTAAAAGGTTACTGTAATATGACAGCAGAACACTCAAAAGAAGACAAGTAAGCATCTAGAAATACAGGTTTAGAGCGAGGAAAAATGGATTCACAGCAAAGGCAAGAAAGGAAACTGGGTACTTGAGGAGAGAGGAAAGCATACAAAACAGGTGATGCTAGAAACTTTTTTTTTTTTTTTTGGTTGTGCTGAGGATTGAATTCAGAGGTTTGGGTATGCTAGGCAAGCACTCTTCTACTGAGCTACATATATCCCTATCTCTTTTCTAAAAATTTGAAACAGGGTCTTGGTAAGATGCCCAAGCTGGCCTAGAACTTTTGATCCTTCTGCCTAGGCTTCTTGAATAGGTGGGATTACAGGTGTGCACCACCACACCCAGCTGATGCTAGTAATTTAACCAAGCATTTCCTAAACTCACACAATAGAAATCACAGATTCCACACCTACCAAGGTTCCTTCTTAGGACTGAAAGGAGGCATCTGTAGTTTTACAAAGTTCTGCAGTAATTCTGGTACACAGTGTGGGTTAAGAACCTCCCCCACCTTTTTTTAATGAACAAAAGCAAACTGTCATGCCATCAGAAAAGTTCCCTTAGTCATCCTGGTAAAGTTAGTACAGTCTGTATTCAATCAATTTTGTGATTTCTCCTAGCAGCTGGACAGAGGGAAGTTGGTAAGAGTTCTTTTGAAGTAGCCAATCATGGGTTCCAAAAGACAGATTAAAAAACCCTCGAACTGAAGTTACTAAGAAGGGCAAATTCAATGACACAGACTCTACAAATGATTGGCAAGGGCTTTAGTAATAATAACAGTACCTGGCCCTGAGCTGAACACCTTATATACACTCTTTCAATGTTCACACTGAACACCCCACAATGTGAACATTAAACAATGTAAAACAACTCATTAAATTGATAATAAAGTTATAAGTTATAAGATGAAGAAATAAAAAGCTCAGACAGGTTAAGGACAGAGAGCTAAGTGACGATACAATAAGGTAGTGAGTAACAAGAAGATTGTACATTTTCAGCCCTTGCAGTAAGCCTGTGAGGATTAGAAGGAAGGTTCTAAAAATCTTGGTTGTGGTATGACAGAAAGAACTTTGGTCAAATGGTAGAGGAAGATTCACAAGACATTTTAAAATTTATTCAACTAATATGTGGCAGGTTGAATGTGCAGATTCTATAATGAAGACAGACATTGGCTGCACTCACATATCTCAAGAGTTTAGTGAGGGGAGGCAAACATATCACGGGGAAGAGTATACGGTCCAACAGGGGTGTGCAAGAGGCACCTTCTCTAGTGGGATTAAAAAAGGTTTCTAGACATAGGAAAAAGCATGTGCAAGGGCTTGAAGTTCAGAAAAGGCAAGCTCTACCACTGGGAGTAATGTAGTGCAGTCAGAGAATAAACCAGAAGAAGACAGCATTGACCCTACTCATAACAGGCCCTTTGTTCATAGAGGCTTAACTAATAACAGACATTGGTGATGAGGTTCTGGGATGATGAGCCAACTGGAGTGATGTGTAAAGTTTATTCAACCAACTGGCTCAAGCTTTGCGACAGAAGTTTATTGTAATGCTGTGACACTCAAAACTCAGGCTTTGAGCAATTAGTAGGTTTGGAAACCAACGAGTGGCCAGTAGTTGGGTGGCTGAGTCATAACTTTCTCTCTTCTCCTTTCAAAAATCTATTAGGATGTAAGCCTATTTGTTAACAATGATATTTTAAACAAATTATTTTTTACATGTCGGACTAGTGAAATCTGCACATATGTTAGCAAAAGTAAACTAACATTCAATTACCACCTTCTTTTATCAATTAATGCCTAATCATTCTCTGGGAAACGTAAGCCAAGAAAGCAGACATTGTTTGAAGGACAGTGTAGTAAAATTCTCTTCTTCTCTGTGGGTTACACACAGTTGAGGTTTCATTTATCAAGCTCAATGTACTGTCGGCTGAATGGCACACTACCAAGCACATTATGGCAATGTGAAATACAGGACTGTCCAATATGGGTTGTTTCCAGAATGGTCACACAGAAGTTGAGTTCTCTCAGTAAGAAGTAATTAATATTTTCCATCAAAATTCAATCTTTTGTGGTTTACAACTGTAAATGGTAATTTCTAAGTCTTGGCCCTACCCAAATTGGAATAAAAACCTAATTTCCAGACGAGGCCAACAAAGCCCAGTAAAAATACTGCTACTTTTCCAATACCACTGAGAATATATACACAAATATAAGCATGAACATACAATAACATCACCATCATCACTACCACTACATCCATATCTACTGTACAAAATGGCAGAGTTTGATGACATAGTGTACCACCAGACAGAGTAAGTTCAAAGAAACTTGCAAACTGTTCCACTGTCCATATTAAACTAATATAGTGTGATGCTGTACACTTGGTTTTAATCCATTTAGTTTTATGATTCAGCCATACAACTTTACACTCAAAGTACACAGTGAACTAGGTAGGGCCAGAAAGCTTCAGAATTGTAAAAATAAAGACCAATCTGCATTTATTTAGCCTGCGAATCTCCAGTTGAGAAAATCTGAAGACATGAAATTTTACTTTATAGTTCTGATAGGTGGTACTAGCTGCCTACCTCCACTGCTTTCCCTCAAATTTCTTGCTGAAAGAACTCTGATTTTGTTTGAGGGCAACAATGTAGAGCTAACCTAAAAAGAGAAATCATAATTGAACTATGCCAATAATGGAGCTCCTTCCTTGCTTCTTTCTGTGCAGCTATAGGTAGCTGTGTATGTGACCTACTCATGTGGCCAATGTGACATAAGCAGAAATACGTCAGGAGCATACTTTGAAAGACTGTTCTTTCAACACAAAGAGTCACACAAGGCATTTTGCCTCCACCTCATTCTTTTTGCTTGTGAATACTAGTATGACACAAATAATGCCTGGGGCTGCAGGCCATCCCCTTTGACAAAAAAGCAAAAAGCACAAGAAACCAACATATTAAGGACAGTTGACCCTGAAACCCTGATTATATCATTGAGCCAACAGAATAAACACTGGACCTATCTACCTCCAGACTTTTCATTAAGTCTCATTAGTCTCAATACTGCATTATTAATAAATACCTCATGGTTTAGGCTAATCTTAGTTGGTTATCACTGCAGCTAACTGCTTCCTAAGTGATATAATAGTGCCCTATGTTTTCATACTGTGATGAAAAATATAAATAAATAACATTTCAGAAATTAAAATTTTAGAAAAGCAATAGGGGAAGTGGTAGACTTTTAACTTTTCACCACACATATACAAAATGTTATATTTAATTAGCTTCTACAAGCATGTAAAAAGCGCATACTGCTTTGTAACATTAAGAAAGAACAGACAATCTTAGGCAAATATTGGGAAAAATGATCCATACCCGTACCTTTCCGTGTGTTCTCTGTCACATCTACCCCAAACTGGATAATGTCACCAGAAAGAATTTCACATGGTGGACTTTCTTCAGAGCCTCGACTCAATCTCTGGCTATTTATAAAGGTACCATTACTACTTTTAGTGTCTTGGAGATAAAACTGCAAAAGGAAAAAAAAAAAAAAAAGAGCCAAAGATTAATAGCAATAATTTCAAACTTATTTTTTAAAACTAAAGACTGCTAATGTGGACTTTTTCCATTATCAATTCAAACCACTCGTTTCAGCTAACATTCAACTTATGAAATTAAAACCCTAAAACTGGATGACTTAAAGTCTAACTACGAGAACAAATATCATGAAAATGGCCATACTCCCAAAATTGTTGTACAGATTCAATGCAATCCCAATTAAAATACCAATAGCATGCCTCACAGAATTAGAGAAAACAATCCCAAGATTCATTTGGAACCAAAAGAAACCTAGAATAGCAAAAGCAATTCTGGGCAAAAGGCTTTTGCATGGCAAAAGAAACCACTAACACAGCAAACAGACAACCCACAGAGTGGGAAAAAATTTTTGCCAGCTATTCCTCCAACAAAGGACTATCACCTCAAATATATAAAGAACTCAAAATCAGATCCCCCCCAAATCTAAAGACCCAATCCAAAAATGGGCAGCTGAAATGAATAGACACTCCTCAGATGAAGAAGTAGAAACAGCAAATAAACACATGAAAAAACGTTCAACTTGAGAGATACAAATTAAAACACTGAGATTCCATCTTACTCCAGAAAGAATGACTATTATTAATAAATCAGCCAATAACAAATGCTGGCAGAGCTGTGGGGAAAAAGGAACCCTTCTCCATTGTTGACAGGGGAGTGTAGACTGGTACAACCACTAGGGAAATCTGTATTAATTACTTTTCCAGAGTCAATGGTTTTCAAGAGAGCACATTTAATACAGGACATTTATAAATTACAATATTCACCCAGAAGCCAAATGCAGGAAGAGTACCAAAAGTCTATCTCTGCACTGGAGACCCAAAAGATCCAATCAAGGGCTTTGAGCCCACAGCACTGTCCTGTGTACAACCGTGTCTGCAGATAATGGCTGAAGAAATCTTTACTGGAACAGGATACGATGCTCGCAGCAGAGATGAAGACCAGAGCTCCCCCGAAGCAACAGCAGCCATCCTTGACAACAGCAAGGCCCTGAGCTCCTTCCTCAATGAGAACAGCCGAGTTCCTTTCAGGAGAACCAGCGCAGCAAAGCTTCTCCTGGGAAACAGCCTGCCACTATCTTCTGTTCCCACTCTCCTTTATGTTGCATCAGCAACAATCCTCAGGTGGATCCTCTATGCCCAGAACCACACCAATTCAGTCCAGCTGGGCGTTCTGGCTCAAGTTGACCACAATAAGTCCACCACAAAGTCAGTGTGGAGATTCCTCAAAAAACTAGGACTAGAGGTTCCATTTGACCCAGCTAGTCCCCTTCTTGGTATCTTCCCAAAAGAATTAAAAGCATCATACCACAGTGATATATGCACAGCCATGTTTACAGCAGTATGATTTGTGATAGCTAAATCTTGGAAACAGCCCAAATGTCCATCAACTGATGAATGGATAAAGAAAATATGGTTTTTTATACAATGGAGTAGTACTCTGCCATAAAGAATGATAAGCTTGAGATATTTCTAGGTAAATGGATGTATTTTGAGATCATACTCATAAGCGAAATAAATCAAGACACATATTTAAATAGTGCATTGTTTCTCTGGTGTGAGAAACTGAAAGTGTAAATAAAGACTAAAATGTATTATATTGGGAAAGGGAAGAAAATGTTCAAATGGGAAGGGGAACAAGGGAGGGGCAGGGCAAAAGGAACGGAGGGACAAGAGAAATAAGGAATAGAAGGAAAAAATGGAAACAAAGGTTTTGTAAACAAGGAAGGAGGAGAGGGTGGAGGGGAAGGGAACAGAAAAAAAGCAGCAGCAAGATGTATTATGTACAGGTACAAATCCCCTATGATGAACGTTATCACTATGTGTATCTAAAATGTACCATCAAAATAAAATTTAAATAAAGAAGTCTAACTATATAAAATTGTTGCAACCAAGCTAGAAGACAATTTCTCAGGTCCTCAAAATGTTAAACATCAAGAATATATGACTTAACAATTCCACTACTAGGTATTTAGCCTCACAAAAATTTATACATGAATATTCACAATGGCATTATTTGTAATAGCCAAAAAGTAGAAATAATCCAAATGTCCATCAGTTGATGAATGAAGCAAATGTGGTGTGTCCATTCAATGGGCTATTTTTTGGCAATACAAAGAAACAAACTAGTGACATATACTACAACAAAGATGAATCTTTAAAACATTACTGACAGTAAAAGAAGCCAGTTACAAAAGATCATGCA